>JBCAUI010062440.1:0-20260 GCA_038406195.1 Haplosyllis anthogorgicola | reverse complement strand
CATTGGTTTCCATTCAAAATATTTAAGATGGCACCACATTCTAATATTTTCTAATATGATTAGATGGTTCGGTACCGAGTTTACTTAACATCAAATAACATTGGTCCACTTAGGGAGATGTTGTTCGCTAAGACCCTCCCACAACTCATGCAGGATACATCCTGTGAACTTTAACATGACATCTTGACATGCTTAAAGATAGCTTGTTTTAAAATTAGAATCACGATATCTCCTTTTGATTTTAATATTTATAGCTGTTAATTCATTTGTGTGAAATAAGAATTCCTGAGCATTTCCTTCTTGGATGGAGATCAAATATTACATTGATATATGAAAGTTGAGTAAGCAATGTGCTATTAGGAAGAAATGGAATCAGACATAATCATTCTTTCAGAGAATCGCATGACACTCTTGATAGATGGCTAATATTTTCTCACAATATCTTAAGCTAAGTCATGCCTAAAAAATATTTTTTCTCGTCGATTTGTTTGTTTGCTTTTTGGAATGGCCTTGACTAAAGATAGATATATTCAGCATATTTTTTATCTTAATTTCGCAAAAGTAATATTCAAAATTTCAATTGCTATAATAGTTTGTTGTGGTTGTAATGAACTTATGAAACTTTATCATGAAAATAAGTTGTCATGTTTTTAACCCATCATTTCTAACAATGGAACAAACTCAAATTTTTTTTACATGCAACAAATGGACAAGATAACATATTTTTAGATGTGAATAAGCCATTCAGGAGAGAAGAACATTTTAGCGTAATTGTGCGTTAGTCCTGTGAGAATTCTAATCTACCTAATAAGGGTGCTTTACCATTGATGCTGAGGATAAGTGACTGAAAGCCGCCGTAATAACACATAATCTGAAAAGCTGCTGCCTTTGTATTTATGTAAGAAAGAGGCACTTCTCTGAAATGTAATGTGTACTTGCAGAACTTTTGTTAAGCTAGTGATGCACCTATTTCAAAATTCGCAAACGTTTGGATGCAAAATGTTGTAGTCTTGTCCCATTAGAATTGTCCCATGAAACATCTAGACAGTTTGTTACCATTTTTTCACATACATGTTCTTTGCTTTCTATGAAAATTTATTTGTATAGCACGAGAAATTTGGTGTAAAATTTGAACGTTATAATTTACACAAAGATTGTTGAGCGGCTATGCAGGCACTGAGTACAATTTGTCACGGTTAGCCACCGTTCTATTCAACAAAACAGATTCAAGATACGATTAGTTAGCTAAAATTATAATGAATAATGTAAAGAAACTTGTGAGGAAACAGCTAAAGCCTTCATGAGACAAACTCATTAAAGTAAGTGTGACTCCACAATATTGGAAAAGTAATTTCTGACCAAAAGATTGGTATTTTACGACTTAGAAATATTTCATACAACATTTAAATTGCATGTATGAATGATAAATCGCAGTACAAATTTGTTGTTGCTATTATTCTGTACACGCAGTAGTTGTCCCTTTACAGAACTATAGATGAATAACCACAGACAGATGTGTTTGGGAGGAGGGGGTAAAGTGTCTTATAAATTCCTATGGGTCGGCCTTGAACTGGCATGCAGAACACTATGATAACTATTTACCATTTTTGCGAAAAGCAGAGGGTCAAATGTCTGTTTATGACCCTTTATTTAGGAAACAATAGGTGCTTTTGTTTGCGAGAAAGACACAGAGATGAATTCTGACCCAAAATAACACCCATTACCAGATCAGAAACGTTTTCATTTTTACGTACGCAACCGCCACACAAGCCTTTGTCATGAACTTTCTTTAAAACCGGGAATCATATTTAATAATGTCAAGGCATTTACGTAAAGGATTCATATCATTTTGCAAATTTCCACGATTTATTTCTAGTTTGTTTGTGAAGTGTCATTGAATATTTATAACAACCATTGTTTTCTGAAATGGTAATGTCAACTGGTATCAAACAAACTGGATTTGATGTCCGATATCAGGCTTTAAATTTACAATGACACATTAACCTTATCCAAATTTGTAACGCTATCCTGAAGTTCTATGGATACAATGTTAAAAATAGCGTCCAGTTTTCATTGTGGTAACTTGAAACTTAGCCAAATATTCCCCACATCTGGCATTATTTCATTTAACTCTAGATAAGATGTTACGATGCATTGTGTACATATTTAGTGATGAGCAAATTGGTAGAGAAAGATACAATTTTAACATTGACATTTCTAGTTGGCACTATGAGTTTGTTGAAGGCTTTTAGGTCATTATGGATGTACCAGCCTGTAGCCTGTCAACTAAATGGACTACATTAACCGTAAATAATTTGTAATAGAAACTTAAGGAAGTATTATACATGACTCATATATCTGTTTTGCAACTCGTAGTGTCCAATAGATGTTTCAAGATACTACGCAATAACCAGTGGTTCCTGAAATGTCATCTTCCTGGTTCACATATATTATCTAAGATGATTTAGCATCCTAAATCAACTCTGTTTAATATACGATTACATTAGGTATTTTTGAAAACGAAAACGTTTACTACTGAGCCTAATGTGGAGAGCAGCATTATGCGCAAAGGAAGTCCCTTTCAATGGAACAGGTTCACAGCGTTGGTTTTGTCAATAAATGGAGACCAATTTGAGAACGTTTGAAAACAGAAGAATTTCAAGCTGTACTCTTATCGTGCACAAAAACACAATGTACGGGTATGTTCCAATTGTACCAACCCAAGATTTTCATACATTGGCTGCCGTCAGTTAAGAGATAAAAAACACTGTATGACCGAACGCAATTTCAGCTTTCGAAAGACAAAAAGTTCACGTACAAACCTCGCAAACAACTCCACTCCCGTTACCTCCAGTTTCCGTTTGATTCCTTTCCAGTTTTTCTTGAGCCTGAAGACTTGCCGCGCGTCGAGCGGTAATCTGGGGTCCGTTTCCGGTGGCGCTTTGGGCGTCGTTAGAACTGTCAGAGTTTCGGGTGACGGTTCCACTTTTACCGTCGTGTTGAGACATCCCATCTCAAATTATCACATTTGTACATTAATTCGTCCAAGTTGTGCGATTCCCACAGATGCATTCATTCTTAAATGGCACATATGATCTCAAATTTCATAATTTCATAACCGCTCTCAGACTGTTAACACCTTATTGACAATAAACACCTTATACCTGTTTTACAAGTCATTCTCATGGCTGTTCAGTCATTCGACTACATTGAAAATCCATGTTAGAATGTAAGAAGTAAAGATAAATCCACGCAGGCTTGTTGTAAGATGCGGCTTTGATCTAACAGGCTGCTGCACGTGCCTCACTACAATTCTGTCCGTATATGTAATATTGCAAGTGTAGGTCTGAGGCGATTATTCAGAAACCAATGATTACCCCCTTTTTATATTGCTTCTGCCTTGTAGCGCCCGTTAAATAACGCCAAAGCCCACAGCCTTGCCGCAATATCAACCGCGGTGCGCCTTAGAAAAAGTGCGGGCCGGATATATTGGCGTTATTTTCTTTCATTATCATTACGACTGTGTGTGTCTAGGTAAAGTCCGCTTGCAATAGGCCTAATACTGCGTAATCCAAGGCTGGCAGGAGGTGATGAATTAGGTAGTGTCATGATTAGTTTTATCTTTCATCCTCTATATCTGTCTGTCTCCTCTTATAAAGGCATGAAGAGGTAGTTTTCATCTTACACCTGTGTTCTTGTGGTTAGTGTGATCCTGTTGATGTCAATTTATTAGGTTCCTTTTTAAAATATTGGAACTGATGGAAACTTCCCGGACTTCATTGCGTGATCACTTTTCGTGTTTTTGTAATCCTTTGCCGTTTTTCTTTCGTGTGTCCTTCCTTCATATATAAAGTAGTGCCCTGGCTCATTTACTTCCTAACTCCTCTCGCCCAATAGCGCTTACATATACCACCTAAACATCCAGATATAGATAGTAGTTCCAAGAACACGCTATAGTATCTGATGAAAGATAATTTAATATCCTGCATTGGTTATGAGAGCATAGACCTTGCGACATTGACATCTTAAACGTCGTTAACGGCCGCGCGCGCTCAAAACAAAAATCCATGTGTCTTAAACTGTCAGCAAAATTACTAATGGTATGTTGCTGATACCTGACTTCGACATAATGCTGGAAGCAAATATCTGCCGTTCTCTTAATCTAATAATGCAGAAATACAGGCAGAAACAGAAAATAGACAAACTCGACAAAGAGGACGTTAATGGGGTTGCTGTCATATTACAGCATTGGCATTAGCTTAGAAAGAAATCCTGATTTATCTCTTAGTCTCGTATCTCTTTGATCTCCTCCAAACCCAAGTTAGATGAAACATTTGATACATTTCCCTTGAAGACTTCTAGTTCACTTCGAAGGAAACGCACAAATAGCTGACAATACCAGAAGAAGAAATGGAAAGACATTTATAACCTAACGATCCCTTCAAAGGATTACAGATGTACAGGTGTAAATGGTGCCACATTATCTATCTATCTATCTATCTATCTATCTATCTATCTATCTATCTATCTATCTATCTATCTATCTATCTATCTATCTACCTATCTATCTATCTATCTATCTATCTATCTATCTATCTATCTATCTGTCTGTCTGTCTGTCTGTCTGTCTGTCGTTCAAAGGTGATTAACTTGCGCATATTTATTTACTTTGATTTACATGTATATATATTTAAAATATTGTGGAATCTGGTATTTGTTGTGTACTAAATCACCAAGTTTTGTCCTGGTTTTTGACATTCAAAACATCTTGTAGTGAATTAGATCATAGTAAGTATTGTTAACTTGTTACACTTATTTGTAGGTAACTGGGTATGAAAAGCCGATGATGTACTTCGTGGAATGAAGGTTATCTTGGCTCTGTCAGGATATTTTGCACTAAGATTTAAGATATACATTACACGGATCACCTTTGCATACCAGTAATATTACCCCATAAATGTGGTATGAAGATGTCTGTAGAACTACTGAGACAAAGAACATTCCATATGAATGTTTAATATTCGCTTTTGTACATAAATGAAAGCTTATTATTGATTACATAGGGTTGTCCCACCTACTAGTCTACGACAGTATAATAGAATACCATGGTACTGATATATCTGGTGTTTACAATGTTAGATGAATCCATTTTAGTTATGGCAGGTTAACATGGATTGCAATATTTCTCACATGGAACAATTGTGTTAACAATATGTTGTTATCATAGTTACAGTTAAATATACAAAAGTTGAAGACTTTAGAAATCAATAGGATTAACATAACATGGTAAATTGTGTACATATCTACAAGCAATACAAGGATACTGAATGATAAGGTGTGTGTCAGTAAATGTTTTACAACTCTAACATCGTCTTCACTTTTGTATTTACTAGATGGATCCTGTGCTTTGCACGGAAAACCATCTGTGTGAAGTAAATCCCATTGTAAGCAAAGAAATCAACCAATACGTTTCAAAAAGTTCCTACCTCTCCTGCGACAAATGTTTGCCCCACGAAAATCCCCTTTTGGCACCTCATTAACATAATAAATGTTGTGACCAGTGACCGGTTAAGACCTGTGCTATTTTTAGACCAATATGCCTTCCAAAGGTCATTGTGGTCAAATATATAACATGATCAAGATATTTGAAATTGCCGAAAAGGAAATGTTTGTTCACGGTTCTCAATTTATTCCATTTCAGGAACTTTAGAATAACGTCTATTGATTTTACTTTAAAAATCAAATGTACCAATGTCGTAGAGATATTTCATTCTCCTCATGAATGTGAGTCTTTTCCTGGCTTTGCAAGACGAGAGATGTAACCTCAAGGGACTCTCTGACATATTACATTAAATGTCGTTTTAACATTTCCTGTCATGCCTTATCAAGGAAATTCTGTTCTGTGAAAACCTTAATCAAGTTCCATTCACATCTATGCTTACATTTTAACCCGACAGTTAAAGTTTTTCCTCAGGCTTGTGTGGAAACACGTTATACATCTTCCTGTGAGGTGACTTTTAGAAAAACAAGGTCCGTCGATGTTGTGGAAGCAATATCTGTGGTTTTAATGCCCCTCATATCTATTTCTCATTTTTTGTGCACCAAGGTTTGCTTTATTATGCGTTATGTTTCCGACATGGGGTGACTTTACCCAGGCTGGATCTGTCACTAATGCTTTCTCACTTGGGTGCTATTAAACCTCAGAGTCACTTCTGAATGATACACCTTGTTTTGTTCAATGTTACCATAAACTGTATATGACAATTAGCAGGCCGCCTCACATACTTTTCAAACATGGATGAGCAGACATCAGCATAGTACAAATCCAAGAACGTTCTACTGAAATTACTGGGGAAAGCAGCAACGCCCTTTGTATTGTTACAAGACCGTCGCATATGGCTATGAAAAAATCTTACATCAAACTATATTACTTACATTGACTTGTCTCATCCTTTTGGTCTGAATAATTTTCTGCTACTGTTTGTAAATGGTAATCTGGTGATCTGGTGTTCAACTCCTACACAGCTTCACAGAGGGTAATGATAAGGTATGAAGCGAGCCATCACTATCCAATTTATATTTCAAAGGTTTCTTCAATGTTATTATAAAAGAAATAAGAATGACCTGCGAAACCAAAATGTCACATCATGAACAAATCGACCTCAAAGACAGATCAACAGACTTGTCACACTATAAACAATATCATCTAGTTATTTTTAAATTATTTTTGCTTGAATAAAAGTTCCCTAAAATAGGGCTTAACTATCCTTGTGTGGGTCTTAATGCAATGTTACACAAAAGGCGCAATATAATGTAACAGATCATTAACATTTGATGAACCTAATAAATCTATGTCGGGGTATCCTGCTGGTGTATCCCCATAAATCCAATTAATACATATTGCATAGCAAGTAATTATCTAATATTGTCAATGCTATTTTAGGACCAAATTGTATTGTTGTTTCAAAAGCTTCGTGTGGACCTTCCAGTTTGAAGTACAAATCAACAAAGTAATAAAGTAAATTTGTTGTATCTAGTTTAATTCAGTAAAATATTCCTTTCTATTGGTGCAATATTTCATATTTACAAGCTTTAGGTGTGGTAAAGGTAGGGTCCGTGCAATGTATATTAATGATGCCCTGAGAGCATCTCCAAGTTATGATTGCCAAGTCTTCTGTATCCTTCCGACGTAATTAATGTTACTACCCGAACTATTTCATTATGCTTTGGCAATGTCTGAAACAGATTTTTATGCTGTTAACTCGAGAAAGTTTTGGAAGCGATGAATTTCTCGATGTATTGTTTTACTCACTTAAAATAATGTTTAAAACTTTATTGTTACGAAATCAAATTTATCTGGATATGAATTTTTTTAACAATGTAACGTTATGATCTTGTTCCATTGAGATCCGAAAAAATCATGTTTTGCATCTGCAAAGTCACAATTGAACTGACCATGACAGACTAGAGAATTTAATAAACACAGACTGAATTATACATTTACAAATATTAGTGGTGTACATTCTACGATATGTCGAATCTGAAAAATGGTAAACAAATTTTCAGGATCCCAAAAATGGGACAAAAGTAGTTTTAGATCTACTCCTGTCTATCAATACATCAACCGCCATTGTCAGAGGAAAGTAATTATATTTAGATTGAAACTGTCACCTTAGAGTGCCTTTGTAGGCTGTTGCTAATTACCTAGCCTCCCGGTGGTCTAACCCTTAAACACGTCCACTAAATGCAGGGTTTAACAAGTAAATAAATATACAGCACAACAATAACAACAGACCAGTCACAAAAAATTATGACGTTTACTTCATGAGTTATTGAGCTCAAAGGTCCAGACAGAATTCCGTTTTTATGTAAGGAATGGAGTCGGCTGGTCCCCAGGTTTTAGACCACCGGGCGGGCTGGAGAGACATGGAACAGAAACTTTGGTCCCGACTGCGGCCCGTATCAATCTACACGTGATGTTAGAGCCGCTCTTCGATCGGTTAGCCATCACACGCTTTTAAGAATAAGAAAAGTCTGTAAAGCCGGGTGCCTGCTGTTGGAAAAACATTAATAGAACCTGACCAAGGGAGAAACAACAGCCCCGCAGAGTACGAACCAAAGATTTATTGTGATACCATTCAATAATTATATATATTTGTACAATCAACGTAAAATTATAATCAAATGAAAGGTAATTACAAAGATAATAAAGATGAGGTAAGCTGCAATGAAGGATGAAGGATGCATCCCTGTCTGCTGGCAACTTTTTGAGAGCATCTAGCGCAGAAATTCAGCCTAAACTTAGGAAATAAAAAATCGGACTTTTTGGTTTTGACAAGTGTCAGCCATGTCTTACTTTTATATTTGCTAAAACATTCAAAAACAGTTCTTGTTTAAGAAACATTAGATTAAAGAGTTCATCAACATTGTCAGAACGCGCGTCTCCAAGAGACTGAAATCAATAAGCTACACATACAAAACTTCTAATCATTTGCAATTACGCCGTTCCACCCACATTTAATTAAATCTCAATTATTAAGAAATGGAAAATTCTGCTTCTGTCGAAGAAAATGATGTACATAGATGTACAAAACGTTTCAAAGTTTGGAACAGGCAACTTTTTCGTATTCAGAAAGTTGTCATATTAACATTAATATAACTAATTAAACTTTTGTAAAACTGAGGAAATACGACTCTTAAATGCACCATGTTTTTAACTGAACTTCATTGTAGATAGATTTATTGTGGATTTACGGTGGATTGCAGCTGTAGTGTTTTAAAGCACGGTTTGAACACATAGTTATATTCCTCACAGGGCGACTTAAGCTTCTAACAATCCATCACCAGGCGGCTTGGAGCTAAATATAGTTTCTTTTGGCTCATTTCAGACGATATCATAGCATGTAAGTCAATACAATGACTCCTTAGTTAATAATGGTTGCATGGCTGACATCTGACGTTTGTTATTTCCCTGTAGGGATTGTGAATTCACGATCAAGTCATTAAATTTATATAAGCTGGATGCCGCCCCACCTCAATAATTTACAATCAGTGGTGTTAAAATCATCACAACTTTGGTCCACGGGTTTTATCATAGCTTTCATTCAATGTGGGCCCAGCGGTAGCCGAATGGAGAAGCAAGCGATTCGAGTTAGACTCCCGGTGCTGTCAATAAAGATGTAAAATGGTTGCCCTGTTCCAATCAGTCCGAGGTTGGGTAGGTTCTCTACTGGGGTTAAAACTTGTAAACCACCTTGACAACCAGTACTGGTCCAAAAGAGCGGTATATTATGTCCAAGAACTTAAATTTATAAACAAAAACAGCACTTACTGAGAATGCCATTCTTCACACGTTACTAACGTCAGTGTCATGGGGCAATCTTTGTTAAAATCACAATGTTTAAATCTTATGTAAAGCTTTTCCTATGAATATTTTTTTGCAAGTAGCTTTATGGCCTTGACCATTCATGGTGGTAGGATAGTGAAGGTGTGTATCGATGCTGGAGTTTAATACCTTCCACCACACTCTCGTGTCACAAGAGGACATGGTCCCAAAGCCTAGTAACAATCATATTTCTTTAAATGCGGTGCACAATCACTCGTCAAAACAAGTTTTCCCTTTTTTTGCACTGTACTATAAACGCAGAGATTTATTGAAGTGCACGCAGTAAATGGCTCCCCAACATTTTTATAGTGCGCAAAAGGCAAAAAATCAGTGACAGCCGAATGAAACTTGTAAACATAACTGTTGACGTATCATATACTAAAAACTGCACCATCAGTTTGAGGCAGTGTCCCGGACTCGGATTGCCTTAGTTAATTCCCCTATCTGAGTTCCTTCTTCTCCTACATGGGATCCTCCTGGAAATAATCACCACAGGTCCAAACCCCAGAGATAGGCATTTCTCAGTGTTATGATAAATTTAACGTCCTGTTTTCAGACTAAGCGCCTGTGCCAATATCAGTTGCCAATTTCAACTGAAAAAAATGTGTGATTTTGTTTATTTACATCTCTCAATAAAAATAAGGTATAATATTTGAACAGTATTCAACGTGACCAGAAAGATGTTATTCTTTTTTTTTAAATTTTGAGGCAACAGTCCAGATTTTGGACAGCCTTTGACAATGTAATTAGATGGTATCTTTTGCAGAATAATTCATTGCAAAACATCATCATTATTACAACAGTTAAAAGAGAATATGGAGCCCAATTACAATGATGAATGTAAAATTGCTGTTGATATTGCATGTGCACGATCTTGTTGAACTGCACTGAAGGTTGTCATTCATGTTTATGTATGCAGGTCAGAAACTTAAATACGAAAATAAAGAGATGTCAAGTACCAGATCAGAGACTATTAAGGCAAGCTTCTCTTTTGAAAGTTACAACAGTGAAATTGGTACAAAAAGCCAAAAATCAATATTTCATGCAAGCTAAATATACATAAAATAGAATGCAAAGAACGCATTAGACTCGTTTTCAAATAAGCAATGCTTTTAAGTAATGAATTGATATGGTAGAAATAAATGTGAAAAACTTCGAACAAATTGGATTTCATCATAATGTAATGCGAATGCGAATGATAAAAACAATGTGCTTCAGATATAGTTGGATTTTGTTATTGAAAGGGACATAGAACAAGAAATCCTTTTTTCATGCTTTCCGTGATATCAGCCTCATCAATCATCCAGGGATTTCCCTTTCATTTAATTTCAAATTATTGTCCATTGTAATATTACGTTTGAGAGTCAATAACTCACGAAACTTTGATTGCGTAACAAATCCTCTTTTAACTCATTTTACATAGATTTTTGGTGACGGGTCTATGAGCTTGGACAATTTCCTCAATCAGAAGTAATCAGAATATAGTGGGTTCAATCAGAACGGTTAGTGATCAATATTAGATCATGGTAAAAACTCGCAAGAATCGCCTTCACTTTTTCTGCTGTCTGAATTCAAGTCAATGACGTAAATATTCTTGGGTATTCTCATGTATTTGTAAATAGATATTTGAAAATTGCGCATCAATATTTGAATGGTTATCAAGGTAACCACATACTTCCACATAATTCTACTGTTCAATTCTGTTTTTGTTTTTATTAAAATTATCTATGCCTCGGGTTTAAACGTGGAGAGACGCTAGATTGTGGGAGTACTCGGACAGTTTCTATTTCTTGACATGACACGATGTTATGTAATGAAGGTTGGGCTTATACTCAAAAGTAAAGTAGCAACCAAATGTCAAGGTTGAAATTTTATGTAATGAAACCAGATTTTATTTTTGGACCTTAGCAATTCCAGAAATATTATTGAAAAAATGAGCCCCTCTACCGCCTCTCTACCAATATGGTGGAACAGTCAGTATTTGTCTCTGCAAATGCGAATCGAATGAAAATGTAGTGGCATAAAAGGTGAAAATGTGGGGATAATTGAGCATGTGAGCTAGGTATAAATGCACTTTCCTAAGGTACACATGTGAGCAGAGACAGAGACGAACTGTAGACACGCAACGTGTTGAGAGGTTAATCCAGCTTCCTGCCGATAGCTACACAGCTTCATCATCAGAGGTTAGTTTGCGATGAACATAGGTACATGCAAACAAGTCATACAATGAAATTTCTTGCTAACTCTGAAAACGTAGCTGTTGATCCGTGTTTATGTGTCTCTTCTTTAATAAAAAAGAATTGTGGAGAGAGGCCGCTGGTACCCTCTGTTTCGGACTTGGGGTGACTCTGCCCAAGGTGGCAGTACACAAAAATCGTATCAGAAGTTTAACAATAGCGCTTCAAAAGCTCAGCGTGAAATTCTTTCGTTCTCTCCTTTCTTCTCTTCGTTTCCAAAATGATACGATTTTTGTGTACTGGATCTGTCGAGGGCATGCGTGCGTGCTATGGTCCCTGTTGTAACAAGCTTAATCATAACAGACGAAAGTTGAGATGCTGATAAAATCCAGCAGCATGATATTAGGGCCAGAAACATGAAAAGTATGATTGGGTCCAAAGTATCATCATAAATTACAGTCTGTGACAGGACAAAAGTACAGTCAACAATCAATTCCTTTTCTCTTATCTCAGAATCAGAATCAAAGTTTCCTATGAATGTAACTGTTTCCAAAAGAGAGACTTGCATTAACAGTGGTCTACTTTTAAAAACAGTTCGGAAACGTTTCAAAACAAAAGGATTCCATATTGTTCTGTCGACACCAGTAAACACACTCTAATGTTCCAAAAATGAAGGAAAACTTCTTCTGTGCAGCTGCAACATGACATGTCAGCTGTTTACAACTGTGACTGAAGGTGACATGTTTAATCCCTTTGCACGATCTATTATTTACTTCGTGTCATTGGTGACCACCTTCATCGTGGCTGTACATTCATAATTTAAATGGCTTGGCGGCCTGGGAGTAAAGCATCGGAGCTTGAGCTATTATTGAACAATTTTGGAAAAACACTGAGTGTCAGTGTCCTCACCTTTATCAACAAAATAAATTTATCAATGTCTAGGTATGGCAACAGCACATACGGCCTTCACCCCTTACCAGCCTAACGGTCAGCCTTCACCTTCTCCCACCGCTTGGCCCCGGCCTATGAATATGCATTATCCAAGGGTCATGTCCTTGACCCAGATTCTGCCCCTTATATAATAGCCCACTGCCATAGGTCAGGCAGTGCACACTAGACCACCCTCGAGATATGAGCTTTATCAATAAATCTTAGGAGTCATCATACATGCCTGGATTCTAGTTATATATCCACACACACGTAGCATAACCCCACGACAATTAACATTGAAAATCTTTTGTTAGCTGCAATTTTCTACCAAAAGTGGTTAATGGCGTCATAACAACTTATGTAATTTGGACCAAGATAAAGTTAAATGAATCATAATAATGTTGGCCCATGTTGCCCAAGTCAAAAACAAACATAAGGCTATTAAAGAATATGAACCTCATATTGTCCAGCTAAATTATCACCACACATAAATGTCTATGAACCACAAATGTCATGATTTACTTAAAACCACAATAGTCCCATTATTATGGGCCGTGTGCATAAAGCATTTTACAACAACAGGATCTGACAGCAGGATCTCGTAATTTATTCTATTGCAACTTTAGGATTTCCGTTTGGGAATGAGACAACTTTACCATGTTTGATTCCTGATTCTTCTTGATCTACAAGAATGCGATTTATGTCCATAAAGGGAAAGATCACCTCTTATACAAGCCGGTTATGTGCGAAAATGTTGACTACATTTGAGATTACAGCTCCATAAAGCGGTCGTTACTGGGTCTTAACTCTTTCGGCCGCTTGCAATGCATGGAGACAGTAATGTCCTCGTCATCCCCCGAAAGACGTGTTCCAATTGATCATAAAGTACTGCTTCAGTACCTTCATGATGATACTCCTGATTACGGTCGTTGTTGTATTGGTGGGATGCACGGTTTGGCAGTGTCTTCTGTCTTGTGGAGAACTATTAGAAGTCTTCTTAATTAGTAACTGTATAAATTATCTAATCTGTCTTATTAAATAGGATTGAAATCTATTAATTTTGGAAATGATACCTGGATTCAGTGTATTCGAAAGTTGTAATATTGGTAGTTTACAGAAACTGATTCAGTCTCAAATCAAGGAATTCCTTTAAAAAGTTCAGAGCCAAAATTCAAAAGCACAGCGTGGAGTTCTTTTGTTTCCTCTTTTGTTCTGTACCCTTAACTTTTTTTCTTGATTTGATGTGCAATGAACACAGTACTAATAGACTTCTATCCTAACTAGAGAGATAAGACAAATTAGACAGGGTACGAATTAAGAAAACCTCTCATACGCTGTAGTGTGAACACGCTCAGCTGAAATTTGTGCCAATTCGTCACCAAACCGGACCTGAGATACTTGAGAAAAATGTATCTAAGCTGTTTTCTGTTATCAATGTTGACGATTAGCAAAATAGCTACATCACATTGTCTTGGTTACACGATGTCTCATAGATTATTTGATGTTAATTTTCATATTTGAATTATTACTCAAAGTTTCATTTTCAGATTATCATTCATATCACAGCAACACACATTCGAAACGAATAGTTATTTTGCGCATAGGGGATTTACGGTAGTTTTTAACATCCAGTTACTGATTGCCATTTGAGAAAAGACAAAATGTCCCCTCGAAGTTTATGGAAAACATCCTAGTTTCGATACGTATACGTTGCAGAATTCAACAGCGTGATAGATAATATTTTGCTTCCTCTATTACCTTATTATCGTTCAATTAAAACATAGTTCAATTCCCATCCCAAAGTTGGTAGATAAAATTAAAAGAAATAAAACAAACTCAAGAGTTTTGTGTAATGTTTATTCTCTGAATCCTAATCATCAAATCACACCAAAGCAATGGTTACAATCACTTATATTAATATATGAAACAATTACTTATCCAATAGAATCATTCTAAATTGATGATGAAAAAGTCACATGATGTTTATCATATGAAAAGTCATATGATGTTTTAGTCATATGATGTTTACCTTAATGATGTCACAGAATTACCCAGTACATTTAAGACACAAACATATTTACACTTCTAAAGTGAAAGTGATGATGCGTTTTGTTTACAATCTTTAGTACAGTTCCAAATAGCAATACATCAATGTCATTAGTTCATAACCCTAAAGCCTTACATTAATTTCAATTACATCAATTTCACCATTTATTTACTATAATAATAAATGTCAATTAATATCAATTAATAATTAATGAAAACAGTCTTAATTAATAAAGAACACCCAAACGTGAACATATAGCCATAATATTACACTATTTCTTTATTTGTTTCATATGGTCACATTCTTCTCCCCTATATTGTGGCATGTCCTCATGACACATCAACTTACTTTCTATTCGCAATGCAATGTAAATAACGATTACAACTGTTAACATTTCATAGCCTCATTCACATTTATTCCATTCTTTACAGTCTTTCACCATTTAACTGCAGTCAACAACCTTGGTTGTGAGGTTCTCAATAATTATAGATGCCATTCCATGAACTTTTCTTTTACATTTAACTCATTCCTGGATTTTCAATCACCTCCTTTGACAGTTTACTCCACTTCTCTTATTTAACAATTAAAAAAAATGAATATGATTATATATCTAGAACTAAATAAACTACTTTTGACAACAACATTTACTGATTCAAATGATTGGTTGTAACTCGTGTCCAATTATCTAACTCATTTGTGGAGCACTCTAAAATGCGCTCCTGCTTTACTGAATTACAGATGCTTTATAGAGCACTCTATATACACTCTCCACAAATACGTCTAGCTAGTTGGATATCCTTGGGCATAATAGTTACCCATTTTGTGTGGATGCAGCAGAGATTGATGTCTTCGAAGAGACCTACAAGGTAGGCCTCAGAGGCCTCCCGAAGAGCCATGATGGCAGATGATTCCCAGCAAGGATCTGTTTTAAAATCTTGGGCAATCTCCCTTACCAGGTGTTGGAATGGTAACTTGCAGATCAGGAGTTCTGTGCTTTTCTGATACCATCTGATCTCCCGAAGAGCCTTGATTCTGGGCCTATATCTACATTTCTTGGCCTGGGCAATGTTCTGTCCCACTTGGGCCCCAGCTCATCCAATGCTGGTGTTGCTCTTCTGTTCCAGCATTGCTGGGATTGAAGCCTGAGGTCATTTGCCCTCTTCAGTTGTCTTGTGCTTTGCTGTCTCTTCCCTCAACTGCTTGCTCTGTGCCTTGGTCAGTAGTGGCCTCTTCTTTTGTTTCACCATCTCTGCAAGTTTTTGTAAATCTTTGCTTTTAGTCTCTTTTCTTATTGCTCTTGGATCTTTAGCTGATCTGCTACCCATGTATGTCTTGCCTTCTCTTAGGGGTCGAGTGGTAGGGACGAATGTGATTTCAATTGTTTCTGATGATAGGGTAGGTTTCTTAGCCCTAGGGGGAGTGATTTCATCACTTGGGGAGTATGAAGGATTGAGTAACTCTTCCGTGGCCTCTTCTCTTGCCCATTTGGCTTCTTCCCACATTATGCGGAAATCAGGCTGCATGTTGTGGACCTCCACTTCAACTCACATCAGAGTCGAAGCGGTGGTTTTCTTCTGTAGTTTCTGGTGCCTCACTTGACTCCTAGACTGGGTTTTGCCCTTGCTCAGACATGGTTGTACCTGTTGGTGAATTTACAGGGGTTACCTCTTGTGCTGGGCTCACTCCTCCTCTGTTATTGGCTTCATTGGGTGATTCCACTACTTTTTCTGTGGGGTTACAGCTTGTTTCTATTACATGCATGTTAGTATCATCTACCTGTCCATCAGTGGGTTCTTGATCTTTGGTTCCTTCTATCCATTGCACAGTTTCTACCTGTTGCTCATGTATTTTCTCACTGGCAGGTTCTTGTTCAGCATTCCCTTGATTTTCAAGGTTTTCTGGAGTACTTACATTCTTCTCTGGTTTGTTTGAAGGTTTTGTGTCACCTTCCACTGCCCCTAGCTTACTTGGTTCTTTATTTTCTTTGTTTGGATCTTGGGATTTGTCAGGGATCCTGTTTCCTTGACTTTCGTACTTTCTCTTACTTAATTAGGTAAAAGCCATGCTGAAATGATTAATTTCTTATCACTCTATCATGCAAACTTGTGGATTAGGTTTCTCTATCAATCCTACCTGTTTTACGTCATTTCGGTTAATGTTCTACTTCTTTGTAATTTTATACTATTTCCTGCTTAATTTCATAATTTCTAATGGTTCTCCATCTACATCAGAGCAATCTGACATTCCATCACAAACTCAACCCCTTTTTGATGGTAACTAGGTCGACCCCCCTGGTCTCCAGTTCATTCATGCTTTTCCTCTTCATGCACTCACAGTTCTACTTTTGCTCAAGATTTTCCAAATTCTCTCATAATGTCACATAGAACTTCCTGTTCCAAGCCAAAGAAGAGGCCTATAGGAAATACTTGAGGGGCATGGTAGGTGTATAATACATGGTTTATTGCTTAGTTTTTGTATATATCTGCCTATTTCCTTTATTATCACCCAGGTACATTTTTGGCATTACAACATCTATTTTTTCTCTTTTTAGGGGTTCACTTCAGTGGACTATACAGTAGATGAAGCCCTCCATGTGCTTCACCACACAGAGGAGTGTCTGGACAGGCAGATCTCCTGAGGGGAGGTGGAATCAGGAGGTTTGTTGGGCCTCCTCATGCCAGAAGACTTCACCACAGCTAAAGGGGTAATTATGCATATTTCCTTGCTCTCTGCTAGATCTAGAACTCTTGTTTACCCTTTACACAGGTCTACTTGTGATATTTACCTATTTGTCATGCCCAGATTGGTCAAATTATCAAGTTCTCTTTGTTTGTAAGCTCCTGCCATGCTATGTGCATGGAAACGACTCTCCCAGATGCCCCACAGGTTTTCGTATGTGGGTACCAGTTTTCCTGCCAAAATCACAGTGCATCCTGTAGAGCATGCTATAATGCATTCCCCTTTCATTTAGATATGAGTGCTCTATGGAGCACTCCACAGCCATGCTCTACAGTCATCTAATAAATTCCTTTGTTCTTTTAGGGTGTTTCTGAACACCGGGAACATGTGCAGGCAGTGCAGCAAGCACTGCATGTCCCCAATGAGGAGGCAGAGGCTCTCCAGGCTGCTGCAGCCCAGGAGTTGGCTGGTGAGTTGCCTTCTCTCTTTCTATTTCTTACTAGTAACCCATTTTGATTCTCTTGCAACTGATCAATATTATAATTTTATTTTATTTTCCAGATAACCCCCAACACACTGAGCCTCACCTTGCTGCTTTCAAACAGATTGACCAACAGGAGCTTGGAGAGCCGGCGACTGCACAGGCAATCAAGCATTTGAAAGATATTAGAGCTGATGCTGAGTGGGAGTGGGGACAGGAGAACGTCTTGGACGAAGAACAAGCTTGTAACACCCTGATTGGTGTAAGTTTGATATGAATTGCTCCCTAATAAATTTTAACTGTGCTAGCCAATTTTCTTTTATCCACATCTAATCCTGTGATGTTCTCTTTCCAGAGTTGCCACATGTTGAGACTCTTGATGGACATGATGGCAAGAGCATGGGCTTTATTTGGAGAGGGCATGGGGAGGATGGAGATGGCCTTGGTGGGGGCCGATCTCACTCATTTCTGGTCTCTCCTTGAGGGCCTGTACAGCCAGAACCTGGAAGCTGATGACAAACCCCCAGCCCACCCTCCACCTCCCAAGAAGCCAAGAACTGGCAGCACCACCTGTGCCCCTGCTGCTGGAGCTAAACCCAGTGTGAGCACCTCCTGTGCTGGGCTGGACAAGGGGGCTGCAGCACCTGATGATACCCGGCACTACCCCAGCACTGGCAACAATATTGTAACTGCTGGTATCCCATCTCAGATGCTCCCAGTTTATGAGCATTGTGATGCTAAGGCCAAGAGATACTACTGCCAGGAGGGGGCATGTGGGGATAACACAACAAACTGCACCTTAGCCATGACACACACCCACTGAAAGCACACCCATGTGGCTCTCACATGCCCTTACTGTGAAGAGTATGCAGTGTACTTGACTAGGGCATGGAAGCTACACATGGAGGGCATGCACAAGAATGTCCCCCACCTGGTAGAGCAGTTCCAGGTGGTACCTACCACCCCCTCACAAGCAGCTGAAGTCAAAGAGGTGTTACAGGACATTAAGCCAGAATTGCTGTAAATGTGCAGTGCACTATCACACGCTCATAATGCACCGAGCTTTGCATGCTCTTTTGAGCACTCCAATCAATGAACACTCGGTTGAACCAGGATCTGATATGTAATTTCTGCTTGATTTATCCCAATTCTGTCCACTTGATCGATCATTGATCCAACCCTAGTTATTTTTACCGTCTTTACATCAATTTTTATATGATTCCTTTGTTTTGAAGGCTTAGCCTTCCAACTGGAGCAATCATTTACTGGACACTTTTTTCCAATCATCTTTCAATCATTCAATCAACTGCGAATCAGTATTAATAAATCTTGAACTTGAACAACTTGTCCACTGTTGTCAATAAATATAACTTACTGCCGAGAATTCTGTAACAACAAATGAATTCAACAAATGAACAATCAATCATAACAATTTGAGTAACCATATTCCTTCAATGATTAACTCAACATTTGGAGTGACAGAGCCTTAAGTTTGGTTTCTGGATCTCTTTCCAGCTAGCTATATCAGTTCTACAATTTTTAATGGCCTAATTTTTAACAATTTAACCATTTTATTACTGTTTTTAGAGCATAGAGTTCGAGCAATGTCTTACTTAACATTCCCTACCCCTCCAAAATAGGACATATAAAAATTGAAGCCCTTAGCCAAGTGAAACTGATACGCTTCTTGAAACTCAGGAAAGAGTCCGTATACTAAGTCATTTTCCTAGCATGAAAATAACCAAGTGTTAATGGTGTGAAAACCATTTTCTATATGAGCGAACAAATCAGGATACTCAAATGCTGAATTACCCATGGTATCAACAGAGTGAGCATCAAAATGTTGCTCCATCAGTGAGTTTGCCACAACTACTGCAGCTGCTTTCTGTTGAGCAGAGAGCTGAGCTCTGCTCCTGGTGACAGACCCTGTATATGACTGTTCCTCAGCCAGCTCTGTCTCATCCGACTCCTTGGAGTCAATTTCTGCAGGTGCAGGCATGTCCTGCTGTTCTCCTAGTTCTGGAATCCTTGCTAATAGTGGGAACAGCATGTAACACCTATGATCTGCCAGGATTCTCTGTCTTTTGAACCCTAAATACAAGCAGTTTCAGGTCAACCTGTTCCAGGACAGTGTAAGGCTCATTTTCCCATTTGTCCTGTATCTTGTGCTTACCTTTAAAAGCACGTTGTCAAACTAGTACCTGATCACCCACCGCCAGTTTGGTGCACCTAATGTTGTGGTCATAATACTGCTTATGGCAAGCACTTTCCTCAAGACTGACTTCCGCAGCCTTCTTGAATGCCCATTCCATTTTCCTTTTTAGCTTCTGCACATAATTATGCGTTGTGACTGCAGCCACATCTGCAGTCCTAACTCCAAACTCTACATCAATTGGGAGTAATTGTTCACCCCCATACATAAGGACATAGGGTTTGAACCCAGTTGCATTACTTTTTGTGCAGTTATACATGTGCACCAGTGTTGCGATTTGTTCTTGCCAAGTCTGCTTGGTCTCAGGTGGGAGAGTCCCAAGCATGGACAAGAGAGTGCTATTAAACCT
>JBCAUI010062329.1:0-20263 GCA_038406195.1 Haplosyllis anthogorgicola | reverse complement strand
TTCATCTCCTGTTATGTTGTTTGAAACAGTACAGTTTCCACCAAATGTCTGTTGCATCTCAATTCTCATGCCTATTTTTTATTTTATCTTTGGCAGAGTAATTCATGTCATATCTGCCTCAGCTGTTAATAACTGTTACTAAACTGTAAGAACCAGTGTCCAATGAAGGAATAAACATTATAGAATGAATATTAAGCTTTCGCTTGCTCTGTGCATTCACTCCGCCTCACCACCGATTGATGCTAGTCGACAATAACATTGCAAATCAAATGGTAGTGCATTGCCCTGTATGTTTTCATGTGTATAGATATTTCCGTCATCTCCCACAGGCGTTCTTTTCTACTGCCTGAATCTATTCTTTCCATTTCTACTCTCTTTATTAGAGTAGGCTAATATTCCACAAGACACGGATCCAATTCCTGTTTTTTATTTGTAAGTGTAATTATCTGCGGGACACAGACTAGGTCAATTGTGCTTGCCTGGGTCAACAGCCTCTTGCCTGGTTCCCGAGTGCTGAAGTGCTGGATTTCTTTGGGTCCTTATCTTTGCATGCACTTCATAGAACCAAATTAATTTATAAATTAAAATCTCCATTTTGGTAGGTACAATACGCAAAATGCAATGACTGTTGAACAATACCCAGACTAACGATCTGCTTTTAAAGTAATAAAGGTGAACACTGTATAAGGGATCTATTGTGTAGAAAAGGGACAAAAGGCTCTCACATCATGACACTGGTACGGGTTTCATGGTACACCAGAATCTACCCCAAAATCAGCTTGAAAGACAAAGTCTACCTCCACTGAATGAATAAGCTCTTTCAGGACCAATGTAAAATAGGAGGCATAATTGTCAAATAAATACAGTACATTTCAAAGGTGCAACAATATGACTTTTTCACATTCAAAAGTAAACAAGTAACAGAAAGCGTGATGATTGTTGCAGTAAAAATCCAGGCTGTGCAAACAATCGGTTCTGTCTGTGTGAAATCCTAGTCGGCACTTCATACCGTAACCGAAGCACCGCCGCGTGCACATTGATTTACACAACATGTTAGGGAGGTCAGGTTTCCGTTGTTTTACGTCAGAATTATTTGTTCTGAAAGGAATTGTTAAATCACCAGATTCTACTTCATCCAATAGCGGGCTAAATTTACTTGTTAACGTCACCTTTTATGAATTGTGAAGTCATCAGAATGTACCTCTGCAATGTAGAATCCGGTGATTTTACATTTATATAATGTGTTCGCTTTTGATTGAAGTATTTTAAACGTGTTCTTACACAGAAGGTAAAACGTGTCACTATACCTTCCCATTGTTTGATCGATTACTTACATAAACCTCATCTGGGTCATAATTAGTCATCGATTACACTGGCATTGAACATCTAGTGTTTTTCGAAAAGAGATCGAATTTCAACTGTAAGTACTTAAACTTATGAGAAAATTATAATAAAGCAATAACAATGGAGATATAAGTTTCTATGGTTCGCACGTGATTCGACTGGGTTTATTCCAAAACAGTGCGCGCATAGTTTTATAGTATGTCCTATGACCCTACAGGTTGTAACGCACGTGCGTGCAGTTTTTTCATTAGAAACTTTTACGTCCAATAACACATATTTGCACATAAATTTTGTGCTCAGGAATACATTAAGTACAGTGTATTATCTACTTCATAAATATTTTTGACAAAATAAAATGGGCATGCGTAAACAGTTTTCATAGGAAATATTCTTAAATTTGACCGAGTATTTGCTCATGTCTGAGGAAGATGCAATACATTAACTTGCAATCCTGGGGACCCCAATTTCAAAATAACTTTTCAGATGCACATGTACATTGCAACGTTTCGTTCTTCCTTGAGCAACTACAGAATTTCATAAAATCACTACACATGTATGTGTTAAGCTATTCCTGTCTGTCACGTCAGCATAACGATGATTCCGCAACTCACCTAAGATTACGATTGCAAGGAGAAGAACAAATAACAAAACTGATATCGTCTTCAACCGAGGAAACATCAATTTAAGGAGCCGACAAAATCTGATGAAAAATACTGTGTTAAATCTGAAATTCAAGGATAAAACCAAGTTACATGCTTCTCTCCGTTTAGTAACACACAGAACTTCTTTAAATCAATTATATCTCGATTGTAGTTTAAGCTTTAGTTTTATTTATATTTAAGTCAGGAAATTCCTTAAAAATGGGGAAATGTTATCAAAATATACTTTCCCTTGTGATGAATTTCCTTAGTTGTGTCTTACCACACAAATTATTTCAATTCTTCGCACGAATCTTTTTAGTAATTAGAATAAACTTGACTGCTTTTTCGTTGTCCCATTTCTTTGCTAAATAAGAAGGCAATCTGGTGTGCCATTACAAGGTTTTGTAAAATAGTACATTTTACTCAAAATACCAAGCCAGTGAAAAAGTAATAAAATGAATTGAGCAACATTTTGAAGGTGCTGGACCCTAAATAGATACATTTTGGGATTTTTAGGCAAAAAAATGCATTATTTACAATAAAATTCCTTATAAATAGAGAAATTCCTCAATTATGAGCAATTTCCATCATAATGAGATTGATCCCTTGCTGTACATGGTACTGTGCATGTAGCATGGGCCTTCATGTCATATGGAGAAACTGGAAGACATTCAAATAAAGGGAAACAGGGTAGGAAATGAGGTGGCTCAGGGCTGCATTCTCCATGTCATCTATTCAGCAGTAGACTGAATACTGTCGACAAATTAAACAGTTTACAAAAGCAGACATGATGAACCAGTCAACCAGCCAACCAATCAGGAAAGATGACATGGAAGAAGCAGCCCTCGTTTCCTACCCTGTGTTTATTGCTTGAATGTCTTTTCCAATTTCTCCATACAACATGAATGCCCGTGGTTTAACTACAAATATTGATGTGTAAAATTTCACTTATTTTGCCCTGGAAATTCACAGAAAAACTGGCTTTATACCTTTCACACAGGTCAATTACAACAACTACTTTTATAGTATCTTAAAAAATACTTACTTTCAACAACACAAATAGTTTAAACTGTGTAAACAAAAATTTCTGCAAAAATATCAAAAAGTAAATTGTTACCTCCACAATCAAATGCGAAAAAATGTGGGAGTTTTTACGCATTCAGTACAAACTACGGATATTACCTTGATTACGGATGGCAGTTTTACAGATTTTACGGATCTTTGGGGGAACAGCTCTGAAAAATCATTAAAAATTAACAATGACAATTTTTTTAGGGGGGGGGCGGGTCAACTTAACCTCTAAAATTAGCTAAACAAAGAAAATGAAAAATTAGCGATTTTCTGACACAATATTAACTACACTGTTGAAAATAGGCAACTTTCGGGGTCGCAAGTAGCTTGACCTAAACATGTAACTTAATTTAACCTTACTAAAATATGTAACTTGACATCACCTAAATGTGCAACTTAGCCTCACTAAAACATATAGTTGTACGTCGCTAAAACGTGTAGCTTGACCTCACTAGTATAAAACGTGTAGCTTAACCTCACTGGTATAAAGTGACGTAAAACGTGTAGCTTGACCTCACTAGACCGTATAACTTAGCCTCGCTAAACGTGCAGCTTTACGTCGCTAATGGTACAAGGATACGCAGAACACAACGTGGTCTGTTCACACCTCATTGCAGTGAGGAACAACTTGCCGCAGATGAGGGGCGAATGTTCCGTCAGTTTGAGGTGAGAGTTGGAGTTCAAGCACTCCGCGTGAAAATAAATATTCCAGGTGGCGTCTCGAAAACGTCATTAATAATTTATTCCATCAATTTAGGAACATTTAAGAAGAAAAGAATTCCACGCTGTGTTATTGATATTATTATAATACAGCATGGATTTCCATTGTTCCAAACTGGTGTAAATTGATTGAAAACGCATTAGAAATTCAGTTGTCATGCTGTCACGAAGCAAATAATTCAAGATAGTCAATGGTCATTCATTTACCAGATGTCTGCCCCACTGATGGGGGCAGCACCAGACAGGCCGGACACAATTGATGAGTGACCCTTAGGAGCACCGTACGCAAGCAAGAAAGAACCGAGAGAACCCCCTGGCTTTAAATTCTACCACTCTCAACCAACAGTTGTTATTTTAGACCTGCATTGCGTGTCTAAATCAAATCACTACTGTTAGTTGTAGTTAATATTAATCATTTTAGCATGATAAGTTTGGGTAGGTTGACTTATTTTTTGGTAGGTTAACAGCGGTATCGTGTCTATTTTCCAACTCACCAACTCAAGGTCTAAGCCAACCTACTAAATTAGCGTTTTATATTTTTTAAACCCACGGGGAAACTCACTCGAAGCCCAAAACAGGGGTAAGAAAGATTTCCATCTATTATCTCAATCCTCCCGGTAACTGGGCCGACTTTCGGGTATTGCAGGTGTAGACTCTAACTCTGGATTACGACTCTGGATGTTTTACAAGACTCTTGTCGTCACAATTCTGCCGGAATTATTACAGTGGAAACAATTCCAGAAAAGAGGAATTGTTGAGACAGTTAAAATTCACGTACGAGAAAATTCAAAAATTATCCCGAGTGTGTTCATTCTGGTAGCGCGTGCAGGATTTCTTTTTCACTTGTCAATAACCAAAATTGGAACTGATTATTCTTCAATTGTGGAATATAAAATTAACGGAAACGGGTGTTGTTTTGGATGTAGCAGGCAGAAATTTGTGAAAATGCTATGCAATGAGGAATAATAGATTTGTGATTGGAAGTGATATCGTATTTGAGGCGTATAAAATTGGAGGTGCCGCACTGAAATCTCTCGAAAGGAAGGATCAAACTATACGAGGCTATTAATTTTGGTTTGAATTTTTACTAAATAAAATAAGAAATCATCTCAGGGATTCTGGAAACAATAGAAATCCACGCTGTGCTTGTCTTATGGAGAGAAGCGTTGTTAAAAGCCACTCTTCCGTTAAAGACTTAGCTTTCGTACGGTTGGGTGCAAATTTAACAGACTTCAGCACTAAGTCTACCGAACTACAGTCAGCACTAATAATAAATACTTGTGGTATCGCGGCTCAAGAACAATAAATCTACTGACAATAAAAGGGATTAAATCAACTGTGGCTGCGGAAAGTTTTATTTACTTTTTCTGCTGAAGGAGGCACAATACGCAGTGTAAAACACATTTGGGTGTCTTAATCTGCAATCTTTAATTCTGTATTTCATTGGAATATGAAAATATTTTCTAAATTCTGAATTTTCTTGAATATTTTCGTCTTAAACTTTTAAGTCAATTTTTTTGACAATAATTATATAAAATTTCCATTGGAGGATTTATTTGTATTGGACATGGTTTTTACATCATCATTAATATGGTAAATGATAGAAATGGACATTTTTGCCTGTTATAATCAAACATAGGATTCATCTAATCCAGGGTTATAATTAAACGAAAAGATAAGAGAATTCAAGTGCAATTCTCGATACACCTTTCCGTGAATTTATGGTAATTGTGAGAAGAAGACATAAAGAAGATATGTGGACCGGATTCCAGGTTCTGGAGATACGATCTCTGCTGATTCACACGTAGGTAAGAGTGCATTACCGTACGAGCAATACAGCAGAACACTGGTTACAACAAATCATGAAATTTTGAATTGAATGAGCTCAGTATGAAATTTAATTGTTGCTGGACGCTAAACATTTACAGTACACAGAAATCGTATAATTTTAGAAACGAATTAGAACTAAGGAGAGAACGAAAGAATTTCACGCTGTGCTTTTGATGCGATATTTTTAAACTTCTGATACGAATTCCTTGTACATATAGTAATTTCTTGACGTGTGTACATAATTAAAATTTCCACCCTTTGAGTTTAACTACAATTGGGTTAATTCAAAGGTTTCAGTGTAATGAATTTTACTGGGTTCTGAAATATACCAAATCCAGCTTGAATTTATCGTTGTCTGCTGAATTCTTATCAATTTGTGAACTTTTTAGAACAAAAGAAGTCTACATTGTTCAAGACAAACACAGCATAAAATTCTATTATTGATAAACTGATAACATTTCATGCTGTGATGTATTATTTTATGGTGTACAGTGCCCATCGTTTAACTTGAACACGGATAACTCGTTTAACTCAAACATTTTCTAATATTCCTTTTACAGCTCCTAGAATTCCTGTCTTATTAGAAACGTATAGAACAAAGGAAAGTGCTTTTGAATATATATTGTGTCAAAAATGAATTTCACCATTTGTACTTCCAGTTAAATTTGACTTGATAAGTCGAACTTCTGCTTCTGTTGAACTTTTTTCTAGTTTCCCTTGAAGTTCGAGTAAAGTGAGGTGCACCGTACTTCACAGCTTATCTTCAGGTAATTTACGGACTTGACTCAGCACTGATTTTATCGCAATTTCAGCAAAAAGATAGACAGAGAGGCAGAGGCAGTTAGTGGGAGAGAGACCTTTGATACAGTCAGAGCTAAACTATCAAAAAAGATCCAAATAAAGAAAACATTGTGAAACATTGTGATGGTGATGTAACAATGGAATCTGTGACAAACGATCCTTTATCACTGGAATAATGTTTTGAAACGACTTTTTGGTGCAAAACCATCCGATCTGAGCACAATTTTTAAATTTTTGGAGAAGCCACAAAGTGTTAAATACGGAAACAGAAGGTTTCTATGGTAACTGGTAAGTTAACAAAAGAGACAAAGTTACAGCAAAGAAAATAAAAATAAACTTGAAGAAATTGGTGCGTATTCAGCACACTTCACTTAAATCAATTTACGGAGAGATTTAAATTTAAAAGGATTATTTGTAATACAACTAAAACTGGAAATAGTGCCTCAATAGACCCAATACACATTTTTGAGACGGGTTCTCTCCCAATGGTTAAACATTAATCTTATTAATATTTCCTGTTGTTATAAAACAAAGGAAGAAATAAAAGATAAAACATCTGAGGTAAAACAACACAGATAAAACTTTGTTGCAAAACACTGGAACTGCTTTGGATTTCTCCTACAGCTGATTATCTGAATCTGGATCTGGATCACATGTATGATACAATCTAAAAAAGGATTGCACAATCCGGAATCGTGCCTTTTGTGGTGAGAATCGTCACATATTATTTTGTAAGGAGAATAAGAGAGGCCAGGCACCACGTTATTTACGTTACATCTCAACGTTTTACGTTCAGTGTAAAGGTTTGAATTGGATTATTGAATTCAACATATTGTACACGTCACATATCACCAGAATACCCAACGTTACCTTGAAGTATGTAAAGATGATGAACTGAAGAAAGAACTCCCGACTTTACACATGTTAAAGGAAAATAGTTGCTGATTTGACATCAGCTGCAGTGGCGTAATATTCTCTATCATATTTAACTAAAAACGTAACGTCACTTAGAAATAAATAACAAGGATTAACTCAAAAAATTACTTTTAAAAACCCCTCAAATTGTGACACCATTATTAAAAGTGAAAGAATCTACATCATAGGTAAAATAAGTGGCAGATTCTACGTCAGGTCATATTCGCCGTGACGTAACTGAATCAAGCAACTAAAACAACCTGAAAATTTGACTTAAGCACCAGAGGATAAAATTGCTTTGGAACAGTTTTGGAACAACAGGATATCAAAAACACAGCGTGAAACTCTTTTCGTCCTCAGGTTTCCAAATTGATAGGAATTTCAAGACGTATATTGACAGAAAATTCGAAGGATCCTTCAGCAGCTGCAGTGACCGAAGTTACATTCTCGTGCAACATAATCACCTTGGAACATGTGAAAAAAGACTACAAAAGTGAAATCACCAGATTGAACATCAACATCATAAGAAAGTGAAATTTCATCGTTAGTAAATTTTCTCACCAGATTCTACGTGAGAAGTTTGTACAAGTATGAGATGTGGCGGGTATGGCCTGGACTCTGTGGTACAATGTTTAAAGGATTCCTCGTCTCCTACTACACGGGATTCATATTCGCCTCTCTACCGAACCCTGACGTCGGATTCGGGTAAGTGCTGTTTTATTTTCATTGTAATCGAATACTTAACAATAATGCAGCTAGTTTTCATAAATTTAACGCCCATCCTTTACAGCGTTAAGTGTAGTTTATTACCTAATGCTACCATCAGCTCGGTTCCATAAACTTAATGCCCATCCATAACGCAACAAAATGAATACTGAGAGTAGCGTTATGTTGGTTTATTACATAACGTTACCAGACCAGTGTTCTGTGATAAACTAACATACAGTATAACGCGACCTTTGTTGTGTTAAAGGATGGGTGTTAAGTTTATGAAAACGAACTGTCAGTTGTCATGGGCATAACATATAATGCGGAAGAGTGAGAAAAAAATTCCAGAGGTTGTACTTTTTCCAATTGGTAATAACAATGGGCATTAATAATTACTGCCAATTGTTACTACCGACTGGGCAAAGTGGACATGCATTGGATAGACATGCGGCCAAAAGGCTCAGCACGTTCTCATAAGCATGGCGAGCGTGCAGTTACAGTCCAATGCCCAGATAGGATGATAACATTTTATTCGAACCGCGTCGTGAGATCCAGAGGCTTCTGTGTTCGCACACCACTCGATGCTTGTTTACCAACGTTAAAAGATATAAATGTGGCCGAATAAACTGCTAACACCCATATACATTGTACATCATTGTGTACAATTATTTTGCGGAATCAAAGCATGCGAGTGAGCAGGCATGCAGGCAAAAGATTCACACTGGCTTTGAAGAGCCATCCCAAACCGAAACAGAGGGACCCGAGGTCCATCAAAAGAACAGATCATGAAATTAAAATAAAAGTTTAAGGCCAGTCCACCATTAACTCGGCATTAGCTCAGCATGAAATTCAATTGTTGCGGGGTCTTAAACATTTGATTTGTTTTCGATGAAAAATTTCATGATCTGAATATAATTTAAATTTTTCTTTATTCGATCCACTCAGAGAGTTATGCAGGTGATATAGTTGTGGTTTAGAATAACCGCTGTGTTTGTGTTGTAGATTAACGTCACCTGCGCCCATACAAGCGGATCTGTTGAACAAGGTGATCAGAGAGTCCCTCAGTCAGAGCAGGGGACGACGGCGCAAGGTAATGTGTGTGTGTGTGTGTGTGTGTGTGTGTGTGTGTGTGTGTGTGTGAGTGTGTGTGTGTGTGTGTGTGTGTGTGTGTGTGTGTGTGTGTTTGCTTGTCTTTTTGTTGTGCACAAATTTGGAAACATCTAAACCAAAATTAGGAGATTGTGTTTTTCTTCAAAACTAGCATCTTCCAAGAGTTTTACCAAACAGTCTTGAATATTTACAGGTTAAAACATGTCACGTCGTGTTCGAAATTCATAAAATTATCCAGTTAATACATACCAGATCAAGAAATGAAAGGAAATTTTACCCCGCAAAGTATGTGAACTGACCAATAGACGATTATGTTCCTCTTAGCTCGGTACTTAGAACAAAAGGTTTAAAGGTACGAGAGAGCCAATTGACCAGATACAATTTCCATTGAATTGAATGTGTCTCCCAGCATCAAGAGTGAGATTTAATGTGAATTTCGTCCTATGACAAGCACAGCTTGAGTATGTTGAACACTAATTTCTTGTAATGCCCTGCTACTGTACTGTAGGTAGGGTTGTGCCACCAGCTGGGATTGAGGGGCAGGCAGCGTCACCTATGTGAGTTGGAGTCAGGGATCTCGGGCACACTAGCGACCTCTGTGGTGCAGGCGGTGGTACAGTGTAAGCACCAGTTCTACTACGAGCGCTGGAACTGTTCTCCTCTACACAAGGTCAACACGCTAAGAAAAGGTAGGTACATCACAGTACAGACATTTACAGCACAATACGAACACTACATTAGAGAAACATCAGTTCTACTACTGCACTGTTTCCCGCTACACAAGGTCAACACGCTATGAGAAGGTGGGAACCATTTGGCGACGTTCTTCACGTTTTTGTGTGATAGCTTTACAGATAGTATTTTTGGTTGGTATATCAGCAAAGCATGTTTAGCTGCGTGGAAGTGGCAGCACCTCCTAGACCTGTTCTGCAACCCAGTACGAAAATAACATTAGAGAAGCATCAGTTCTGCTACTGACATGCACATTAGACATAACTTCATAAAAGCTAGAAATATCACAGTGAGTATTCTACATTAATGAAAAGTTTGATGATCATTTAGTATGAGTTTCCGTGTGTGACAACAGGCAGAAGATAAATAGATCGACAAACAGACAGGCAGACAGACAGACAGACAGACAAACAGACAGGCAGACAAAGGCTGAAATCGTATTTAGTGGCTATATTTTAGAGAACCTCACAGGAAACCTTCCACGAAAATGAATGATAGCATTGATGAATCATGACCCGTGACATGGAGAACTACCAAATTATGACCTGCCCAAATAATGGTAAAAACTCAAAGAAAACACTGTGTCTGGGATAATTACCCTGTTTCCCACACACCCTCCTGTCACCCTTCCGTCAGCCTGTACTCACATGCAACTGATAACAAGTAACATTACACTCCCCTATCAGCTGATTCTCATAAAACCATGGTTATGTTCCAGTACAGCTGGTACGCGCAGAGGATGAAATGTTCATTCATAAAGATAGGGCAGAGGATGAAATTCTTATCAGTTTTGGAACAACAGAAATTCAAAAGAACTCTCTTGTACCGCGCGTTTTAGGAATTTCAGAAGCTGATCACAATAGACATTGTCTAAGTGCCGATTTGAAAGACACAGCATGGGATTCAATTGTTCACAAAATGAAATACTCAACAAAAACATTCTGTTTTGGGGCTACAAGACATTAAAACGGTCAGCCCGATGAGTAACTATAAATTTTCATTTAAAATAAAAAAATAATTTTTAAAAGGGGACTTGTCGACTTATTTTAATCCTGGGAGTTATAATGGTTCAGAGCAAAAAGGGTGTAAAATTCTTTTGACCTCTCCTTTCATACTTCTGTTTGTGCCTTTTCAATTTGGAACAATAGGAATTCACATTTTATTCGGTGAAAGGTTCAGCTAGAAATTCTATTGTTGCCAAAATGAAGTACAAATTTTGAGCTGAGTCTGCAACAGCATCATGCGTTTCTGTTGATTTAAGAGATGTTGGGCAGTGTCTCAGTAAATCACAGCCTCACCAGACCAAGGTGTGAAATTGGTACCAGCCCTATGTGGGAAGGGATTGTGCGCAACCCTACGGGAGATGTTTAACTGCCACCTGATCTCATCATCATGACATGATGTCTCTCTTGAGGGATAACTCACACCAAGGTTGGGTGAGTTATCAGGTGAGTTACTCGCTGGGAAGTTAAAAGTTGTAAAGCACTGTTGATAAGGTTCCAGTGCCTTGAAATGCGCAGCATATCAAGAGTAAATTTACTTTAACTTTAAAACTTCACTTAAACAACGAATCTATTGAAACCATCCACACACATAACTTGCGATAATTCATGTGATAAAAACGCAACAATATAAAATATCGTGTAATCTAATGAATCACGAGACGTTATAGATTGACAAAAACAGAAGGGAGATAAACCAGAATTCGATATTTCGGTTATCTGGATAATAAGTTCTGTTCCCACGAGTAAGCAGATCATTAAATTTCTATAAATTTTATTTCAATTCAAATGCAATTGTTACGGGACCTTAAAAATTTATAGTAATTGATGATCTGATGAAAACGCGTCATATTTAGAAATCATCTCAAAATAATTTTAAGTTTGGCAGTTTCAGAAAACGGAGAGAACAAAAGAATTTCATGTTGTACTTTTGATGTGCTTTTCTTCTAAAATTATAAGAATTTCACCCTTTGAAAATGAAATGCCTATCAGTTTTGAAACAATAAAATTATGTTATACGATTGAAAAATCCATATTCTTTTGGTAAATGACATTACAGCGAAGCCACCACTCGTGTTGCTTGGCCTCTCTTAAGACAACGATATTGCAACAATGTATAAATCAGAATCAAGGAAGTTGGGTCGTGTTACCATGGTGATACAAAAAGTTAAATGCCTTATTAACTTTATCATTGCTGATAATAGAAATATTTATTTCAAAATTCTTTAAATCTGGCTTAACTAAACCTGCAAGTGAGTTAAGTACGAAATAGAGAGATCCATTCTGGCTTTGGGCCACGGGCAGAGACCAAGTCAAAACAGGAGTACCAGTTTTAGAAAAAAAAACCACTCCACCTTAACTTTTGAAAATAAATGGAGTTTGAAGTTAAACTTTTCCAAAGCTTAGGATCTGCAAAACATTTTACTACTATGTAATTTCAAGTTGTGCCGTTCAATGGAACAATGTGTTCGACAGTCTGTTAGTCAGCTGCTGAAATTACTATCAATCAGACCTTTTGAGAGTATACTGTGCTTTGGTTACACATACAATTTTGTTGTTTTACAACTACTATCAAACCATTACAATGAATGAGCTCAGCATGAAAGACAATTGTTGCGGGACGCTTGATCTGTACGCTCTCGGCAGAGATGTTCTGATCCCAGATCAATGATATCAGATCATTTGTTACATTTTGCGGTATAAAATTCGTTTTTCACACGATTCTCAGACACCAGGATCCGTTGTGTATCTCTCAATACTTTAATCAAGATCACTTTTTATTGTTTAAGTGACAAAGAAACACTTGCCTTATGTATGTTGGTTGTCATTTATGGGCCCTCGAAGGGTAATAAAACTATAAATAATTGAAAAATACAAATAAAGAAAAGAACTGGTGAAATCTATTTAATAGCCATAAAACATTTCAGCAACTTAATTAAATATTATGAGAAGCAGTTAAACTCTAGATCAGACAGACTCAGGCCGCGTGTCTATTGAAGTGACTCAGCTCCTGAAACTGCATGATTTCATTATGCGAATTTCATGTTGTGTCTCAGCTCCTGAAATTGATTTCATTTTGCGTCGATGGAATTCCATGCTGTGTCTTTGACTGAGACAAAAGCGTCTATTGTTCTCAAAATGAAGAGCCTTAACCAGGCATTTCATCCTCTGTTCATACGAACAGAAGCATCTATTGTTCCAAAAATGAAGAACTATGGACACACATTTTTCATCTCCTGGGCTCATTACGAATAGTGTTACGAATTTAAAGAATGAATACTTAAAAATCAAGGGAGCTGATTTAGGAGAAGGTGGCTCCACCTGGACATTAGATAGGCATTTTTTAATTGTGAAAGACAAAGAGTGTGTCAGATAATAATTACATTTTCTGTGTGAGTTCCATAATATTTCTGCTTTTTTCAAAATTGCTTTTAAGCTAATTAGTCTTATATTGTTTGTTTTTATTTCAGGTTTCAAGGAGACTGCCTTCATGTACGCTGTGACGTCAGCAAGTTTGGTGCACAGTTTCTCTCGAGCATGCGCAATGGGGACGTTACAAAGGTGCACGTGCGACAGTTCCAAGAAACCCCAAAAGATCCTCAAGGAAAATTGGAAATGGGGTGCTTGTGGGGACAATGTCCAGTATGGACAGAAATTCACCAAGAAATTTTTGAATGCGAGAGAAAACGAAGAGGATCTCAGGGGGAAAGTGGATTTGCATAATAGTAATGTGGGCATTAAAGTAAGTACCTCCTAAATTTGCAGTATAGATACATTAGAGAATTGGAGGGTTAGGGCAAGGCTTATTTACTGACTGTAGCAAGGCTGTGCAGATGTCATAACGGCTGGATTGGGTGATTAAAAAAACAAAGGGGCTGAGCCACTAGAAGTCTGAAACAGGGGCACCAGTGGCCCCATAATTGGTTGCGTTTTGGTCCTAAATTAGGGACTGTGGCAGTTGCCACCAATAACTTTTCTTTGAAAAAAAGTGCCATATTGACTGCAGTACACATGCCAGTGCTATTTCCTAGAGTCCAACTAGACACTAGAAGGTAGTGCAACCCAGGTGGAAACAAATCGCGTTACCTAGCTGACTCTAACAGTCAGCAACGATGCAGCTCTTGTCTGAAGTGTAATTTTTAAGTCATACAACATTGTCGAGATGAAATCATTAAAACTTCAGTACACAAAAATCGTATCAGAAGTTTAACAATAGCGCATCAAAAGCACAGCATGAAATTCTTTCGTTCTTTCCTTTGTTCTCTTCGTTTCCAAAATGATACAATTTTTGTGTACTGAATTTAAAATTAAATTGCAATTTCACGCCCTTTTTGAGGTTCACAATATGAATTTCAATTGTTTGTGAACTAGGAGAATTTCATGCTCTGAGTTTCTAGCTGCAGTCTCTAGAACTGTTGCATGGGTAGACAGATCATGAAATTACGCCCCGAAACCATTAGCTCAGCATAAGCACAGCATGAAATCCAATTGTTGCGGGGCACTTAACTTTTAATAGTAATTTCATGATCTGGGCTAGACGAGACCAGTGTAGCGAAGTCCGGATAAATCACAGAAGTTTCACATCCCACGCATGGACGCCATTACAAATCAGCAGATCACTTTTCATGAATCATCATGATTTCATGACTATTTCGTGCACAAAGATTTACAGTGTCGCGGTGGTCCAACTGAGACTGCTGGAAACGTTATACTGTCAACTATAACAAAACCGGTGAGAATATCTCAACAGTCAAGTTGACAAATCTTAGTAATTAAGTTTAAAATAAAAATTGAAATTACACCTAATGATTAATACTTATTGCTATATATTAGATATTGTATTATTCTTTGAACTATAAGTATAATTGCTTTATAAAGTATTCCCTGTAAACTTTGTATGTAAACGAAGGGAAGCCATTTTGATTTACTGCTGAACTGCTATTTTTTTATTTTCAAATATTCTATGATATTATGTACAAACACAGTTCAATTACATGTCTTGTTATTCTCTGATATATAATCAATACACCTCATGCAAAAATAGGTCATTATACAGTTAAGAAAGAGAATTTGCTTTCTACCATTGTCCCCAGATTTGTCATAGTTGACGGTATGCTGTTTATGGAAAATCAGTTAGAACACCGTGAGTGTGACGCATGTGTGATAGTTTTATAACTCTGTCTGATGAGGTTGAATCTGGCGATGGTTTTATGGTGCGTTTTACTATAGATACAATAGAGTCTTGTGACTGAGACATGACAACAAACAATTCCACACTCAAGGGTCCTTCATACTCTACTCAATAAAACATGGGTCCAAGGAGACCTGAGCTCACACAATAATACATGGGTCCAAGGAGACCTGAGCTCACTCAATAGATCTAAAGCATGGGTCCAAGGAGACCTGAGCTTACTCAATAACACATGGGTCAAAGGAGACTTAATTGGCATTATGACAATTCACTGACAATGTTTGTCTTAAAAATAACAAAGCAATAATGATCAGAAGACATAACCTACCATACATAGAAACACAATTTGAAAATTTTGGTCATGATGACCTAATTTCAATTTACCCCGACAGACATATTATTATTCTGCATGCTTTTGGTCGCTTACAACAGTAAGGCTATTGGGGTGTATTTTCTGATTACACTTGGGAAGATTACAGAAGTATTTACACTGGAACAATTCAACGCTGTGCTTTCAATTTCGTCAATAGCACGGCGTGGAATTCTATTGTTCCCTAAACCTATCTAGAATAACATAATGTACCTTTTAAATTTTTTCACACGTCGTGTTAGGATGCTTGACCTTAATATTTGACTTTTTTCACACATTGGTAGGATGTTTCACCTCACTATTCTACATTGACGTTTTTTCACACATTCTGTACGATACTTGCCGTCAATATTTGACGTTTTTTTTACATATTGATAGGATGCCCAACCTCGCTATTTATTATTAACGCTTTTCACACATTGTGTCAGGATGTTTGACCTCGCTATTGTAAATAACAAGACCCGGTGTGAACACAATAAACAATGATGCGCTCAAGTGCCTCCTTCACATCCAACGATTTTATTTATCAGTGCAGATTTATGGAGCCGCGAAATATAAAGACGCATTTTATTAGTTACACATGTCCATTGTTACATGAGGGGGAGCGGGGGCGGCATTGTTTATCACATGCCTCAGAGGGAGGGACCATTGTTACACGGGTGGGGAGGAGGTATTGTTAAGTAAATCTCTTAAGGAGGGAGGGACATTCATCACATTTCTTAGGGAGGAAGGGACATTATTTATCAACTGAGGAAGAAACAATTATTTATCACATTTCTGACTGAGGGAGAAACTATTGTTACACTGAAGGGGAAACGACATTGTTTTCCAGGGAGGCAACCGTATTTTTCATATCTCTAAGTGAGAGAATGATAATTATTTTTTTTACATTTCTGAATTATATCCCAAGGATAGACCATTAACTGTCAAAATTCCGATTGGGGAGAGGCCATTATTTATCACATGTCTGAGGAAGGATCTTTGTTTATCACTTTATTTAACAAATCATATTTGTATCACTTAGGAACAAAACAGTTCCAACATGCGCTATTGGCGAGCATGAAACGAAGTGAAAATTCTATTGTTTAAATAAAAAGCATCAAAAACATAAAAAAACGCCTTGACCTTATCAGAATATCAACAGTGCAGTAGAATCTTCCGTCTTGCTGCATGTTTTTGAGTCATATAAAATAAAGAGCTCACGTAGCATTATACTAAATGTAATCAATTAGAGAATAGTCCCAGCCATTAATTTTGGTTTTCATTATTGCTCATTTTGTTCGAAACTGAACCTGAAATAAAAATTTGAATTTTACTGGCCTACTGATTAGATGATATTACACTGGCTTTAAATTACGAACTTTTTGTGTTTTGCAGATAATCCGGGATGGTCTGCAGGTCCGGTGTAAGTGTTTTGGAGTCTCTGGGTCCTGTGCCGCCAAGACCTGCTGGAGACAACTCTCAACATTCCAAGAAATAGGCAGAAAACTCAAGAAAAAATACAACAGGGCCTCATTGGTCGTTCTGTCAGCCAATCAGGTGACGAGACAGAGCCATCTGGTGGTGCAACCAGATCGAACTCTCGTAGCTTCTCGCAACATGGAACGTGATCTCGCAAACTCTCACCAAAAACGAGATCTGAGTTCTCTAGGAAAACGAGATCTCGCCTATCTCGAGAAGTCACCGAGTTTTTGCAGAAGGACAAAATATTCTGCGGGGGTGTATGGGAGATTATGTAAAAATAGAAAAAGCTGTGATGACTTTTGCTGCGGACTGGGCTATAATGTGAAGGCCCAGAGGAAGGCCAGGGCCTGTAACTGTCGCATGGAAGGAGAGGGATGTTGTAACGTCAAATGTGACACGTGTTATGAGGACTTGGAGATTTTTGTGTGCAAAGAAGCATTGGAAACTTATTGAATAGTGCATTAATGTTTACAGTCTGGTAAGTGATGCTGTTTTAAATCTGCATACCTCTCGTGTTTACATTTGTAGTTGCGTTGCTCATGCGCATTGCCCGTCAGGTGCTGCACCCTTACGGTGGTAGACAACATAGAAACTGATGTCCATTTATTAGTCTATCACACGAAGCATTGATAGACTTCTGTGGACGGCAAGGTGGTTTTGCTATGAATTCAAAAATTGAGGACGAGGTGTTGGGGATGAGGTTTGGGGATGGACCCCCCACCCCCACCCCAGGTGAGGACGAGGTGTTGGGGATGAGGTGTTGGGGGTGGACCCCACGAAACTGATACAAATGGATGGATGGATGATTCGAAACTGATACAAATTCCGTGTACTGGTTTATGAAGACGCATTGTGAGTGACCTCCCTGAGTGAGGGTGAACCGTCCGGATACAATGCGTCATTTTATCACAAATATCCTCAGATGGACGTGTCAAGTTAACCTTTAGGATAAGGTCTGTAAATAGAGACCCTCTCTAGGCAGCAGTGACATCTCCTGTGAATTTTAAACTAACCAACCTCAGTGCACTTACAGCTAAACCAAAACCTAAACATAGTGTTGAGAATCAGTTCATGAGCCCAGCACATCATAATGTGAGATAATTGAGACAACAGGTGGTCAATTTATTTATGTAGTGAACTGCAGCTATTTTTGTAGCAGTATGCACAGGTGTGAAATTGACTCAGACAGCCAGGTCAAGGTATGATCTTGACTTTGTAGTTTTGGTGTCAGTCTATTGTCTATGTTATTGCCTGCATGCATCATTACATACCGTAACAAATTGGCCTGAGCTCAGCTGAAAAATCTGAGAACTAGTCTCCCATGAGTAAAATATTCTATTCAGAGGCTGTGTCCAAATGCTTCACTGTGAACTAAGTGCTAAAATGGGAAAAACTAAAGGGCTAGAACCTCACCTGAGCGAAAAACGAGTGAATAAGTCGAGGATTAACAAATACTTTTTGTTAGACCATATTCTGATCAATTACATTGATTTTAAACAGGTAATAAAATTACTACAAAAAGTTAAGCGCCCCCAAACAATCGAAATGAATAAGCTCAGCATGAAATTGAATTGTTGCGGGGCGCTTAAATTTTAATAGTAATTTCAAGATCTGAATTGAAAAAATTATTTTAACAATTCTTGGATAAATAAGTTACGTCCAAATAGATGGTGCGTAACAATAGATGGGTTTTTTTTATTTGTTTCGCCTGCCTAGGCAGACTAGGTAGATTAGACAAATTACGCGGAGAAATTTATACTTCTTTTAGTATATGCCTGATCAGTTAGTTTACAAATTAAATATAAATTCCCTGCCTAGGTTGCCTAATCTAATTGAGCATGCGAAATAAATAAGAAAAAAGCTACATTAAGTTCAACATGTTAACAAGTTTAAAGCTAAGTAATTTGATGCCTTTTAAAAAGTTCACACCCTGCCAGGAGAAGTCACCCAACCTTGATGCGAGTCTTTGCATTGAGAAGGCGTCAGAAGTGACTCATCAGAATACAAACTATACATTTAGATTTCATTAACTGCAGCAAGTCAACTTCATAATGGTATAATTCAACAAGTCAGCAGCAAAAGACTAAATAGTACGGTGGCTTCATTTGAGGTCTCCTGTTCGAGTTACCGGTTGACCCTACAGTATTTGATTACTATTCAAATGTTAAATAGATGTCACCATCTCCTAGCTATATTTCGTAACAATTGCATTTTAATCATTTTGTAATTCCAAATGTTTACAGCAGCTGGCTAAAAGGTCTTCATTTTATGTCTATGAAAAATGCCGGATTAGGCATTGTCTCTGTTAGAGGATTGACTTAGGTCAATAACTGCCAAATTGTAATTATCTCTTTGATTGAATAATCTTCCACTTGGCATCATCAGGCACCAGCCTATTCATCTGCAGCCACCCCCACTTATTGTCATTACCTTAACTCTTATTGGCTGTTGTGTGTCAATTGTATTCCAATGTCAATTCACCCAATATGCCACTTGTAAATAGTCACTTGTAGTTTAGACACAGACCAGTCAACATGTACAAATCAATCCAGATATCAATAAAATGTAAATACAAGTCAAACCACGAAGTTACACATCTTTTACCAAGAGTAATATGTTAACAGTCTCCATCTGTCTTACATACCCTTACACATGTACATGCTGTATACGGAGACCCTTAAAGAGCACACGGTGCTTTTCGTGTAAACAGAAAATGATCATAATTTAGCCGGCTGGCGCTGTAAATAATCTACTGACCTCAGGGGGTACTTCTTTTTCAGATCATCAAATAAGTATCAAAAGTTTAAGGTTCCGCAACAATTGAATTTTAATTAAACTTCATGCTGGGTTATTGAAACTCTATTGAAATAAAATTAAATTTAATGATTTGTTACTGGGCCTGTAAATTCATTTAAAGTCTCTACCCTCTTTGAGGGCAATTGAATAAGGTTCGGTAAATATTCTGAAAATTTTTAATCTCGTTTGCATAACATTTATGAGGTTCTGCACATTTTCTTTTACAATTGAGTCACAATTTGCATAAAATTTCCTTGTCTGTAAGTTACATACATACTCTGTACATTTTACAGTGCTCTAAGTATGTAATTGAATATCAGCCCAGGTACCAATTTTACACCTTGGCATGATGCGACGACCATCTCCTTTTCGCATTCAATACGTTAGGAAACAAACGATCCATTTAAACATTTAACTTTCTAAATGTTATCACTGCACAAAAATCTTTGGTAAAAATAAGATGCCAGATTCACCTCATCAGTACATAGAACTCGTATCAGTTTGGGAACAATGGCGCATCAAAAGCACAGTGTGAAATTCTTATGTCATTTCTTTTGTTCTAGACGTT
>JBCAUI010062219.1:0-20265 GCA_038406195.1 Haplosyllis anthogorgicola | reverse complement strand
TGCAGAACCCACTTGTTTGCAGGGAACCGGTGACGACACTGACGACACCTCCTCTGATCGGTGACCCCACTGGTAACTGTGCGAAACAAGTGCCACCTCTGAAAATAAGCAAATTTAAGACATTTTGCAACGAATTAAGGTAAGAACACATTGTTCTTCACTTTGTATAGCTGGCTCAGTGGCCACGTTACCAGGTATTTTGTCGATCCGATGGCAGTCCGAAAATTGCTGGTTAGAGCAGTGACAACTTGCATGTAAATCCCACGCAGGACCTATGCACTTGAACCTATCTTGCCAACATTTTCCAGTACTATTTTTACACTACTGGTGTGATGAGGCAACGTACATTGTTATCTTCTCAACAACTAGTCCTGATTTTACACCTTCAAATAGTGAATCTGTTCGGTAAAGCTACTCAACGAACTTAGCTTGCCTATTGCAGACTGTGGGTCAGGTAAACCATGCCGTTTAAAATTTGTATACCGTGCACTGCTGCACTTATAGGTTCGCTGTCATGGAAGTCAGCGTATTATGTTTTTGCTCTTGAACCACCAAATGATTTTACATGAGGGTACGTTTTTACTGCCCACATTTGTTGGAAGGTAATTTTTTCAGTCGTATCCGTCAGTTTGTGTGTGTGACCTAAAAACTTCATTTTTTGGCGTGGAGGTGCGTCTTTATAGCACCATGGTCAAGATTGAGAACTGAGGTCATCGGTCACTCAAGTTGAAGGTCACAGGAATAAAAGTTGTAAAGGTCAATTTCAAATTTTTAATAGTTCTAGTATTTTTGCCCAATACACGATGTCAAGGTCAAAATATGGGTCATTAAAATAATGTCTTTCCCCATAATTTCCTTGTACGTTTTAATGTTTAAGAAGCTTTACTGTCTATTTGCGAAGCGGGCGATGAGCCTTTGAAAGCATTCTTGTGCGGAAGTAAGTTGTTCAACATTCTGCCCCATTTGCTTTCCATTGTCACCCGATCACTCGCCTACACTGGGATGGGCATAGGGGAGGTGCAGACGAGAACAATCGGCTCCATGTAACCAATCAGTCCACAATCAATTTTGCCAATACACACCTGATTTTGTGGGAGGGGGGGGTGTCGAGTCTCCCATGCCATTGGTGGATTTAGGGGGGGGGGCACAGGAGGCGACTGCCCCTCCCCCCCATGGCCAAAACTTTCTTCATTTCATGCAGTTTTCCCCGGATTTTTGGGTGAAAATTATTGGGTTGGCGCCCCCCCCCCCGACAGGACGAGCGCCCCCCGTACGGGAAATTCTGGATGCGGCACTGCATGCTGCTTCTCTTCTGCCAAATTTCAGCACCCAGATGTTTTGGCATGGTGAGCAATGCAGTCTTATAGCGCAAGACTAATAAGTTGTAACCGCCTAAAATAGCTGCTACAATTACCGTGTTATTTTGAGCAACTGCGAGATAATCATTTTAGTTCCCAGTATTCGTATCAGACGTTAATTGTGATGTTTTACTTGACTGTATCAATTGACATGAAGAAACGCAAATACACAAAGTCGCAGATAAAACGTGTCAAAAAAACCCCCAAAAAACAAACGAGTTTGCAATTGTGCAATTCATTCCCAGTCTTTCGAATGAAAAAGAAACCAGTTGGTTAATTTTAATAAAAATGGTATACTTACTCAACAACGTACACAAGATTTTTTTATTTTGTCTCACGCATTTGCAACTGTTTTCTATTCCAATGGTTTCGTCAGGTTGTCAAGCCGAGAACCACTTACTATCGAATTTGATTGAAAAGAATAAATACGTTTTTTTCCTTCACGTTCATACGCACAAAGTTAATAATAATGTACGCATATAACGTTTTTAATTTACGGATACATGGAAGGTAATTCAACCAGTGTCTTATTTATAAAATATACGGGACAAAATTAAAGAGCAGTGCGGGAGTGAATGTTTAGCGAAGAATAGAGATGCCAACTCTCACGCATTCAGCGTGACTCTCATGCTTTTGGGACTCTGGTATGGAAAGAACGGAAAATATAATATGCCATTTTATTCATCATAAAAACATTAACCTTCAATTGAAATGATTCATCCTTGTCTAAAGTTATCATAGATCACAAATCAATGATAAATTTTTGTCTAAAGTACTGTGATTAACTAAAGCAGTATGTCTCATGCATTTGTGTCACCCAAATGCTTGAGATCTCGCGCATTTTGACTCTCATAGGTTGGCATCTCTGAGAATACGTTTTAAGCGCAGAATGGAAATGAATAGTTCCATTGACAAAGGAGAAAGGTAGAATTTCTTAAGCGAATTATTCATATGTATGCCACATACATTTAGTGTCATTTTAGAAGTTGAATGAAATTCAATCAGCCTAAAAAATATATTAAAATCATCAACCTTTGACCTGTGAGGGTTTAGTAATGAAGAATGGTGCAACTGTTTTAAGCAGAAAGGATATACCCTTATTTGCGTGATGTGTCAAGGATTCCCTTTCAAATTGCTGTGGTTCCATATTGCCTTCATTCTTAATGATGATGAAAGCAGGATCTTCAAAGACCAGAGGAGACCTACAATGCAAATAGCAGTACTGATGCCTCAGAATTGGACAGAAGAAATTATTTGGTTGATGGAAATCTTTAACCATGTGATGTAAATTTCTAACGTCGGTTGAGCGGAGAGCATTGAAACAATATTGTAATTAGTAATTGTAATTGTAATTAGCCACGGCGAGGTGTCGCATTCAAAATGGGCCTGAATACTGTGGCTGTGTGACCAGTCAGCTTGAGCTAATGTTTCCATACAAATCAAATTCCTCTTGTAAATCTATTCATTTCTGAAATAGTCACGGCACAGTGCACATCCAGCCCTCTCCATATATTCTACTACCTACATATGTGTAGATGTTGCTTTCTTGCTGTCCAACTGCAAATGACAGTCCACACGCCAAGTCAGATTCTTTCTAGGAATCTTTCATCTTTGATAAGTATTATTATTTCTACACAGGATTAACGTGAATTCAAGTAAATATTTGTCTTGGTGTACCGCCTTTGCTCCAAGCTGCTCCTAACTTAGGACAGCCAGACTGATGAAAGTTCATCTGTTCTGGACGAATTTGCAATTTATCTCTGTTGAAGCATTGACTGGATGCTTGAGGAGGCATAGCTCGGGCAATTATTGCTGCACCGTATGTATCGTGATGCAGTCGGGCATCGGTGACAGTTTTCTGCTTAGCATTCATTATTGACTGAAACACTGAATGGAGCTCTTGAAGTAGTATGTATAGTGGTGTACATTGTAACAGAGGCGAAGCTGGATTATATTTGCTTGTACAGTGAAACCTGGCATTTACAACCACGATTTGGGCCAATATTGATGGTCGTAGACAACGGGTCGTCGTAAAATACAGGTTGATCTAACTGGAAATGAAAATTGTGGCTTTGGCTCTACAAAATCTGTGCACATGCTGCAGATGATAATGAATGAACGGATAGGTGGTCTTAAAACTAGGTGGTCGTAAAACACAGGTACAAGTTGTGCGACAAGGGCTGAAGGGGAATTAGTGGTGGTGTGCTTCTTGTTCATGTTGTTGGGTCATGGACAATATCACCCGCCACCACTGCCATGAAGCTGTGAGTTCTGCAGCAGGTCATTGTGCGTTAGATGTTAGACATGGTCTGAGGAGTCTTGTCCGTATGCACTAAATTGCACAGCTTCAGTGACTAGGCAGAGCCGCTCAGTGTTAGACATATATGGGCAAGACTAATACCACATCTAAAATAGTGTGCCCATATCGGCATGTATAGGGAAATTGTCTCAGTATATGATACGAACCGCAGTCATTGGATCCACACATTGCGGACTTATTGGTAGATGTCATATAAGCTAGTTGTGTTTTGTGAGTGTAAGGCCTTTTTTGTAATCATTTGGATTACATTGCATGGCCAGGATTTTCAAAGTGCGTCGATTGGAAAAATTAAAATCAAAATTTAACTCGGCCCCTAAAAAGCCAAACTGTTTATAAATGTCGATAATTTTTTCCAATCGACTTGCAATGAATTAAATTTGTTGATATGCCCGAGGTGGCAATATTTGCCGTGTGTGACATGTGAGTTATTTTCCATTATTTTTTTTTTTGAAATCCCGATTTCAAAGTGCGGCGGGAAATGTAATCCAAACAATTGAATAAATAAAGGCCTAATGCGCTCGCGTTACATGTTGCATGTCTGAGGCTTTCCGCTGTGATACGGGGCTCAGAGTTGTAACAGGATATTACGAGGAGTAATCTACTTCTCCGTGAAAGGAGGGTCGGCGATGTGTAATATTGACCCGTCAATCTATCATAGAATGCGGTCGGCATGGTTACTCCGCATGTAACGTTTAATGGATAATACACACGACACAAATATTATTCATGCAGGTACTGGGTCAAAACTCCAAAACCTTAACAAGTGCAACTAAGGCCAGACGTTTTTATTTGTTGGATTACGTTGCACTGGTCTCGGTGACGATCTGGCTCATTCAAAATCATCATAGCCCAGCCATGGCCAGAGAACGTGCCTCGTAACTGAGCTTAGGCTCAGTTAAGATTGGAGCGTAACCCAGCCTAGGCTCAGTTTAGATCCCTGGTCTCAGTTAAGATCCTTAACTTGAAGTTTAAACTATGAGTTTCAGAACTGTAAATAAAACTTTAACACTTAATTTGCATCGATATTAGTGGGATATCTATATAAGTGGGGAAAAGTGAGGAAAATATCAATACATGACTTTTCCCCAAAATTTACTTGTTGATGGAATATGATTGAGGGTCATCCCTGGTGTCTATACTCATACTTACGTCTCATCTGAGACAAACATAAATAGTTTAAAATCCATCTCAAGATACCTAAGTTGTCTAAAATGAATAGGAATCTAGATATATTTGAAAAGAAAATTTAAATAATTCAGTAATGTTTTAGGAGAAGCCATTTTAAAGGTTAAAGCCACTTGATAGTGGCTCCTGTCAAATTATTGAACTATTTAAATTTTCTTAAATAGTTCAATGGGCATAAGTTTAGGCATAGACACCAGGGATGACCCTCAATCACATTCCATCAACAAGTAAATTTTTGGGAAAAGTCATATATTGATATTTTCCTCACTTTTCACCATGTTTTTGATATCCCACTTATATCAATGCAAATTAAGTGTTGAAGTTTTATTTACAGTTCTGAAACTCATAGTTTAAACTTCAAGTTGAGGATCTTAACTGAGACCAGGGATCTTAACTGAGCCTAGGCTGGGTTATGCTCCAATCTTAACTGAGCCTAGGCCTAGGTTCAGTTAAGAGGCACTTTCCCTGGCCATGGCTGGGCTATGATGATCTTAAATGAGCCAGATCATCACCGAGACCAGTACAATGTATTGAAAATGCATCGTTCATTATGTTGACGGTATCTTCACATTCGGTTTATGCAGGATACAGTGGTACTGGAACAGGTGCTGGTGGATGTAATGATATCGATGAATGCACCACAAACACACATAATTGCGCAGATGAGGCTGATTGCACAAATACAGATGGAAGTTTTACTTGTGCCTGTAAAGCTGGGTTCACAGGGGATGGATACCAATGTTCAGGTAGAAATGCAAATTTTATTCTCTCACTTTGCCAGCTCAGGCATCGTGACATACATTCGGTCGAAATATACGAAAGATAGGTTATAGCACAATTTTCCATTTTTGCTATTGAAATTACTTTTACTCATCTCATTTCAGATATCGACGAATGTGTTGGTACAAATGACTGCAATGAACATGCAACTTGTTACAATACATATGGCAGCTACAGATGTACGTGCAATAAAGGTATGCTTAAACTGTATGTACATTCATTTACAAATTAGTCATTATTACAGTGAACACGACAATATATTCTCACCGTTATTTCCGCGAAATGTTAGCTGGGTTTGGGAATATATTCTGATTATTTTGTGAAAAAGATTAATGTACCATTATGTATCCCAACTAAACACTTAAATGATTTATTTAGGATACAATGGTGCTGGAACAGGTTCTGGTGGGTGTAGTGATGTAGATGAATGCACCACAAACACACATAACTGCGCTGATGAAGCTGATTGTACAAATACAGTTGGAAGTTTTACTTGTGCCTGTAAAGCTGGATATACTGGAGACGGATACCAATGTTCAGGCATGTATTTTATAATTGATACTAACTAGGTGTAACGAATATTGACATCAGTGTTTAAGTTGATAAAACATCGGTGAAAGCGATCGATGTTAATATTTAGTTTAGCTGAAGAGGCATTGTTTGGGGATTGACTAATCATGGGTTGTTATGCGTTGTTATTGTTTCTGTATGCGGATAAGTAATGTTTTCACTCGTGTCCGTCTTTCTGTCAGTCTGTGTGTCCTTTTTTCAAGCTATAACTTCATATGTAGTATGTAGGTAGATGTAAATCATATCTAGGTTAACTGGGAGTAACAACTTCATTGTCACTGAGTATGTTTTGACTAATGTGTTGCCATTTGAAGACAAAGTTAATGTTTAGGTGGTCATTCTAAGGTTAAGGTCACTTGAAGGTCAGGGTGAAATTTCACATTTCAGTTGCTTTCAAACTGTAGTGATGTTTTGAGGAGCGGAATGTGGGTTCTCGATCCGAGGGCTTTCTTGTTTGTACGGATAAAATATATGCAGATTTAGCTGTTATTGTAACTCTTATCCTTAACATCAGTTTCGTATCAACTTGAACAGACATTGATGAATGCAGTGGAACAAGTGACTGCGATGGAAATGCTGCATGCACCAATACCTACGGAAGTTACAGATGTGCATGTAATACAGGTAAAAAAGTAGTGTAAATTGAATGAGTTTATTCCCTCAAAAAATTTCCAATTACACGACATTTGCTTAGTTACAGTATTCCCTCTTCTTATGGCACCGGGTACCATGACCAATCTTTCAGGGGTACCCAGATTTAACATCCACAAGTAGCAAATTTGAGAGGCATCATTATCTGGTTTCACTTTGTTTTGTCAACTTTTCTACCTTTATTTAATATCTTATATTAAGAAGAAATTCTTGTTTTGAAATTTACCAGATTCATTTAATTATTTAGTTATTGTTGTTTCAAAAATTGGGGGTTCTAGAAGATGTGCCATATTTAGCGGAATACGGTACTTATGATTTTATGACACTAGGATACGCTGGTTCTGGCCAAAGTGGTGCCTGTAGTGATATAGATGAATGCACAACGGACACACATAACTGCGGAGATGAAGCTGATTGTACAAACATAGATGGAGGTTTTACTTGTGCCTGCAAACCTGGTTTTACTGGAGACGGATACCAGTGTTCAGGCAAGTTTTTACGAAAACAAATACAAAGTCAGTCATGAAGACTAATCGGCTTTTTCCCCAAACAGAAAAGGATGGTAGCTTTTCATTTGTGACAATAGAAGTTCACGATATGGTCCTGTTGTCGCAAATAACACTGTGTGAAATGTCATTGCTCAATGGATGGCGCCTTTAAATACTCAGTAATATAGATAGAAGAATACATGACATGCATTGCAAGCTACAATGTATTTTCTTTCCGTTATTCGTTCAAATGTAAACACTTTCAATATTCACTTGTAGATATTGATGAGTGTAGTGGATCCAGCGACTGCAACTCAAGTGCAGTTTGCTACAACACATATGGCAGCTACTACTGTATGTGCAAAATAGGTAACTAATATTGCATTATGTTACACGGGAGTATATAGCTTCAACACTTTATATGTGACATTCAGTTGCATTGATTCCCCTCATTTATTGCAGGATACAGCGATGCTGGAACAGGTTCTGGTGGATGTAGTGATATAGATGAATGCACCACAAACACACATAACTGCGCAGATGAAGCTGATTGTACGAATACAGATGGAAGTTTTACTTGTGCCTGTAAAGCTGGATACACTGGAGATGGATACCAGTGTTCAGGTGTGTACGGTTTATCACCACTGCAAACTCAGGTTAAGAATTTGGTTTGTATCTACATTGTTAGATCGTTAATCATTAATCGTATCGGCAGTGTCACCAGAAGTAATTTCACATGGATTATGACACAATTAATTAATTCGAAGATGTGACATTCTGTGACAGTAACACAGTAAATCCAATGCTGCAGTCATGATATTCTGAAATTTTATCTTCGTTTCTTCAGATATCGACGAATGTGGAGGCGCAAATGACTGCAATGAACATGCAGTTTGTTACAATACATACGGCAGCTACAGATGTACTTGCAGTAAAGGTTAGTGCCGTACCCTTCAGTTCCAATCTTATGGTATACGTAAAATAAATTATGTCTGCTTGATCAAAAACCTCATAAAGGTAGTGTGGCATTTTCTCAACAAGTTTCTGAATTTTTTTTTATCATTTTATTGAAGAACATCGTTTTGGTCCGGTGGATGTTGTAATGCATATATGTGAATGTGCTTCTCTGAATAGATATTTAAAATACGTTATTTCTTTAGGATACAGTGGTTCAGGAACCGGTTCTGGTGGATGTAGTGATATCGATGAATGTACCACGAACACACATAACTGCGCTGATGAAGCTGAATGTACAAACAAAGATGGAGGTTTTACTTGTGCTTGCAAAACTGGATATAATGGGGATGGATACCAATGCTCAGGTAGTTCGCTATGACTACTATCAATTACGGAAACCATATCTTGCCAGATAGTATTTGTCCATTTTCTTCTCGAAATCGAATTGGAGGAAAGTATTAGAAGTAGTTTTATGCTTAGGTAAGAATACTAATTTGACGAAGTGGTTTTTTTTTCAGATAATGATGAATGTAGTTCTTCACATGATTGCGATTCAAATGCAGCGTGTATAAATACATACGGAAGCCACAGATGCACGTGTAACCCAGGTTCGTCAGTGCTTGCTAACTTCAAATGCCATCAAAAAATTTATACAATGGCCATTACTTCGCAACATCAGGTCACGATAAAAAGTCTTGATGCTGTGTATGAGTTTAACAGAAAGCTGCCATATTGTCATGCAAGAAAAGTTCATACTTGAATTATACCATTTCTCTCCACACTAGGATATTCTGGCTCTGGTAAGAGCGGACAATGTAGTGATGTAGATGAATGCACCACAAACACACATAACTGCGCTGATGAAGCTGATTGTACAAATACAGTTGGAAGTTTTACTTGTGCCTGTAAAGCTGGATATACTGGAGACGGATACCAGTGTTCAGGTTGGTTTCACATGTTACACACGTCTTATAATATTGAAAAGCTCAGCGCACTTTTGGGTGAATTTCCACGCATCTGATACATAACTATCGCTTTTGCAGACATTGATGAATGCAGCGGAACTAATGATTGTAATGCGCAGGCCTCATGTGTGAATACGTATGGAAGTTACCGATGTACATGCAAACAGGGTAAGCATCTTTTACATCGTAGTATTCTGTTCAGTATTGACAGATTTTGTTTTGTTACAGAGCTCACAATGAAAAATTAAGACATTTCACACACTGGCACGGTCATATATGTGTGTATCCCAAATAAATACATATTAAAACAGGTTATGTTTTTTAGGATATAGTGGTGCTGGAACAGGTTCTGGTGGATGTAGTGATGTAGATGAATGCACCACAAACACACATAACTGCGCAGATGAAGCTGATTGTACAAATACAGTTGGTAGTTTTACTTGTGCCTGTAAAGCTGGGTTCACTGGGGATGAATACCAATGTTCAGGTGAGCGAAACCAGATTTTAGGAAAAGCGTATAGTTATTTTGTCATACATCTAATTCTTATAATAATGAAGGCACTGACTGACATGTCTTCTTCTCGCAGTATCGAGATATTAAATTCATCTATTGGAAACCTATCTTCATTAAATAATCAGTTATATCATATTATTATTATTATATTTTGACAGATGTGGATGAATGTAGTGGGTCCCATGACTGTAATTCAAATGCGGCTTGCTACAACTCTTATGGGAGTTATATTTGTATCTGCAAAACAGGTCAAACTAATACTACGGTATTGCGTATTGAACTGTAAAACTGAAACGACCACACGATAACAAACGTTACGTAGAGGACTCCACCTTGTGCTGGTTTTAAGAACTAACCTTGCGACGTTATGAATTCTTTTCGACAGATTAATTACAGATTCTTAAAGGCTCTAAATGTGTGGATAAGTTCTATCTATTTTTATTTTACACGTTGGTTACCAAGGTTTAGCAACAAGCTCTGGTGGATGTTGTGATGTAGATGACTATGCCATTTTGTGCATCCCGAATGAATACTTGAAACTTTTTTAAAGGATACAGTGGTGCTGGAACAGGTGCTGGTGGATGTAATGATATCGATGAATGCACCACAAACACACATAATTGCGCAGATGAAGCTGATTGTACAAATACAATTGGAAGTTTTACTTGTGCCTGTAAAGCTGGGTACACTGGAAACGGTGTACAATGCTCAGGTATTACTTTTAGGTTGGGACAATATTTAATTCACAACTTGCACATTGTATTTCTTGCTGTTCCCTTTTCCTATGCAGTTTTAAAATAATAATGTCGTTGTCTTCAAAAAATTTCTGTATAATTTTTTTAGTGTTCAATACCGTTCTAGTTCAGAACCTGTTGTTCCCCGTGGATGTTATGCGATGGAACAATAGCTTTCTAACACGAATAACATGTTTTTAAACCGAATAAAATCATCTATGCTTTATGAAGAGGCTAGTACGAAGAAAGATGTATAACATGCCATTTGTACAGTACGGTCTAATGTTTTGCTAGCGTCATTTTATTTTCATTACACAGATATTGATGAATGTATTGGATCTAACGACTGTGATACGAATGCGGCTTGTTACAACACGTACGGAAGTTACTACTGCACTTGCAAAACTGGTAAGGAAGGAGGGGGTGGTCATTAAATGATATGTATGGAATATAAATACATTTCTATTCAATATTAAGAAGAAGGAAATTTCAAACTGCGCTGAAACCACGTGGAATTATCTCATTTTGAAATGTTTTTTGGACTTTCATCCTCAGTGTTGACTTTCTAAATTTTGCTTTATTTGGTGCTTGGACCTTGAATATTTTGCAGGTTTTCAAGGAAGTGGAACCAGTTGTACTGACATTAATGAATGTTCCACCGCAAAACATAACTGTGATAGCAACGCCGATTGTACCAATAGTGAAGGAAGTTTTTCTTGTGCGTGTAAAAATGGATACGACGGAGATGGGGTACAATGCACGGGTATTTTTGAGCATCTAGTAATTGATAAGAACACTTACAAAATCTAAGTCTCAATTGAAAATTTAGCTTACCAATGCTAATAATTTGATTACAGTGTTCACTTCGGACATGCATTAAAGAAAATTTCAAAGCATTTGACTACTTGTGTAGAATATCTCAGTCAATTTGACCACATTGTCATTTAGGCCTTCATAATTGTTTGCTTTTTCTTCATAAGAACAAGCCGGTGATAATGCCGAAGCTCCGAGTCAATGTTTAAATGGTGGGACTTACAAGACACTTCAAGGGAAATGCGAGTGCAAACCGGATTTTGCAGGCAACAACTGTGAATTTGGTAGGTCTATTCAGTTATTTTCATGAAGTTAAAAAAAACCCCAATTGTTCTCTAATTAACCTTTTAAGGAATTAAAATTAATGTTGAATTAGCCTAAGCCTGGTAAGAAGTTAGACAGCTTGGTCTCCATCCCAGGTAGTGATCTTTGAAGGCCTAAGCGAACGATTGGCAAAATTATCATCCCCCACCCAACGCCGACCACACATCCTGCCCCAGACAGAAAGCTCCGGTTGACAGTCAGGACATCAGACGCGATAATCCTCCTCTTCAAATGACTTCAAAAGGCGCTTGACAATTTGCAGTTCGGGGCTTATATCTGTCATTTATTGTACTTAACTTGAATAGCATAATCTGTATTTCCTACATTACTAGGTCTGGGAGTGATAATATTGGGGATTCACATAAAGTTACGAAGTACCAATTCAATGAAACCTATTGAAATTTCAGGACATGTTCTCTAGATTTACATTTCATACATTGCAGATCTGAAACCTGCATGCCACAATAATGGAACGGTCATCAAAGAATCAGATGGAGTGTACGTGTGTCAATGTAGCAGCCAGTTCACGGGAGCCTATTGTGAATCAGGTAGAGACTGAAGTTCCAAAATTTAATCGGTCAACAAGCCACCGGATTTTAGTAAAGGTTAAAGTTTAAAGATTGGATCTAACAAAAGACATCATGTGAGTCGTGAACCATCATAATTTTACATAAAGTTTTACTCTCCCAGATGTAAACAGATGTCACAATGGAGGAACAACTACTTACAGTGGTAGTAAATGGAGCTGTGCGTGTACTTCTCGATACACTGGACAGTATTGTGAAACAGGTAAAATGTTGTTAGTCATTATTTGCATCCGAAAATGTTTTAAATTTCCCCTTGAAACATTTCGCGATTTATAATCAAAATAATACACTTCAAAATTTCAGACCTACAGCATGTGTGTCATAATGGCGGAACTGCCGTAGAGAACAGCGAAACTTGGAGCTGTACCTGTCCAAAGCAATTTACTGGAACTTATTGTGAAACAGGTCTCATGTGATTCATTGTCTTTTTAGTTAACTTGATTTAGAATTTGGTTGACCAAACAAAAAACCACTTGCTAACATCTACGTGGTGTTTTTGATTGGTATAGGTCAACTGATAATGATAAATTTTATCTAAAATGTTGTCCAGAGATATGGTAGAATAATATTTATTGTTGTCATTAGATTTGCGACCGGAATGCCAAAATGGTGGGACGGCAGTTGAGAGCAGTGGAACCTGGAGCTGTAGTTGCACATCCCGTTTTAGTGGAACTTACTGTGAAACAGGTAAATATAATGTACAGGAATATATACCATAATATTGTAAACCTTAGCTTAGCACACTGTATTTAAATCATCTCCTTTGTCATTGACAGATTTGCAGCCAACATGTCATAATGGAGGCACAGCACAGGAATCAAGTGGAAATTGGTCATGTTCATGCCCCAGTGGCTTTACAGGATCTTATTGTGAATCAGGTAAAAAATACCAACATTGGTTTTTTTGTTTCTTACTTGTAAGCGAAACCAGGGAAAACTATGTTCTCGAAAAACATTTAAATATTGAACTGATAACGTTATAGATTATTAAAATGTTCCCGAAACAGGCAAAACGTTTCGATACTTAGGTATTGAATGCTGTCATACTTGTTCAATTACTTTTTCTTTAAATTCCAACATCAGATTTGCAACCAACATGTCATAATGGAGGCACAGCACAGGAATCAAGTGGATCTTGGTCATGTTCCTGCCCCAGTCAATTCACAGGACCTTATTGTGAATCGGGTAAGTTTATTATCCTTACAGACATCAAACATTTTTTATCAGTTATTTAGAAAATCTGTTTAAACATTTGTATGTATGGAATAGTCTTATTTCTAATATTCATTGGGTCTAAAACACATGTTAGTAAATTCAAACAAGTTATTCTTAGTTCATCTTCGTGAATAAAGTTTCTTTAATAATAACATAAACATTCAAAATCTACCGGAAACGTAGTTTTAGTGTACAGTCGATTGAATGTTCCATTTTGTGCACAGATTTAAAGCCCGTATGTCATAATGGAGGAACGGCTGTGGAAAACAGTGGAACTTGGAGCTGTAGTTGCGCCTCACAGTTCACGGGGCCGTATTGTGAATCAGGTCAGTAATTTGACAACCGCAAAAGGTCAGATAAGGCCAAGAGTCCATATTGAGCGTGGTGTGACTTTAATTTGATTTCACGGGTTCATCAGAATACAGAATATACACTGGAATTAGGACCCGTCAGGCGCTGCACCTTCACGTCCGAAAAAGCTCCATTAGCTTAGTGGGGGTGGGGGATCAACATCTTATGCTGGAAGGATGACTGCATTCCTGAAGCATTTTTTGTATTGCAATGTTAGTGATGTGTTTTTATGTTTGACGAATGTTGTGAACAAAAGCCATCAATTATTTCTTCCCTATTTAGAGGATCAAATTTTCGTTCATTTCTCTTCATTATGGTGTATAAACAACGCAGCATTGCTGGCAAGTTCTCTGACCCTCGAAGCTCCGAAAGAACGTTTGAAAATACTTGTTCTTTGTCTCTGCCTCCAGTTCCGGACTAGAGCGGTGCTGTTCCGTTTTATGGGGCCGCTGCTGGGAGGGTAAGCGGAGGCTTCGTGCGTGTAACCGTCGCACTGAATACATTGGAAATTCGACTAATGTTATTGTTTTGAGTAAAGGACACATCGGAAAATTCTATTGTTTGCAAAATATAAATCCAGCACTGCATTAACAAAAATAGAGAATGGGAATCTTGTCAAAACAGAAGATGTCCTCTTCCTTCCTTGTTTGAAGTGAATGTTGTGTTCTTGCAGATTTACAACCTGTCTGTCATAATGGTGGAACTGCCGTGGAGAATAGCGGAACTTGGAGCTGCAGTTGTACCGCACAGTTTACTGGACCCTATTGTGAAACAGGTAATATTTCAAGTAAACATCATAATAACAAATTAACGGCCAGATATCTTTCTAATTGAAAGGAATCGGATTATTTGGTTTCGACTATGGCCAGCATTTATGATTCAGTTATTTCAATAAATGCTAAAGGTATGGGTCATTCTTTCGTTCAGATTTGAAGCCGTTTTGCCACAACGGAGGCACAGCCCAGGAATCGAGTGGCACTTGGACCTGCAGCTGTGCGCCTCAGTATACTGGAACTCATTGCGAAGAAGGTAATGCGAATCGGCAATGGGTTAATTTCGCCTAAATTTCTGATATAATTATTAATGACAATGAGACTTTGTTCAAGACTATGGACACATATTTTATAAATGATTTATTCTTTTGTTTCGTGTTTTGGTCAGATGTGAATGAGTGCAGTGGAACGAACGATTGCCACGAGAAATCAAGATGCACCAACACATATGGAAGCTATTTCTGCACGTGCAACCAAGGTCACAATTTAGCGTACTTGAGAGAATATTTTCGTTTGAGTGATTAAAATGCTTATTGAAGTGAAAGTGAAAAACACAAACATGTTTACAGAATAATTTATTTTGCAGAGAAACGAATTTTTTTGTGGAGAAACTTGAAATTAACAAAGTATAGGAGTGGTATTAATTATAATGATGAAAATGTTTAGGTTTTAATCAAAATTTGAGCCCCAGTTCATTCTTACATTTCTTTTGAATTTCTATTGTTGGTATTTTCTCAGGGTACCAAGGTTCAGGAACAGGTTCAGGTGGATGTAGTGATGTAGATGAATGCACCACAGACACACATAACTGCGCTGATGAAGCTGATTGTACAAATACATTTGGAGGTTTCACTTGCGGTTGTAAGGCTGGATATACTGGAGACGGATACCAATGTTCAGGTCAGTTTCGGAATAATCGATACATCTTTACAACTAACGTAAGCGACGTAATCAACATAACTCAAACTGAGCAAGGATAGATACCAAATGTGGTTTACCTCACTAACCTTATACACATTTCGGAAGAGATCGATCATTTTATTTTCTACAGATCTGTATTTCATTTTCAAACAGATCAATCGGTTCCTATTTTTTTATCTGCAATTATTTTTCGTTTAGATCTAAATGAATGTAGCGGAGCGAATGACTGTCATCCCAAAGCTTCTTGTTACAACACTTACGGAAGTCACATCTGTATCTGCAAAACAGGTCAGGCTGAAAGATGTTTTTGAAAAGAAAGTGTTGTATTTTCTGGAATAGAGACGACTGAATGTTGTCGGTATTCTCTTTCTGATACGGTAATACAATGTTTAGAATCCACAGAAGAATAAAAATATCGCAAATATGTTACCAGATACAGATCCCTTGAAGAATCAGTTTTTTATATAATACACACTACACTACACTTCTAGGATACGAAGGTTCAGGAACAGGTTCTGGTGGATGTAGTGACATAAATGAATGTAGTACCGCCAAGCACAACTGCGATTCCAATGCAGAATGTACGAACAGTGACGGAAGCTTTTCTTGTGCGTGTAAGAATGGATTTAGTGGGGATGGTGTGCAGTGTCAAGGTTTGTGTGCACCTTAGTAATAACGTTGATTTGATTGATTTATTATTTTCCTTGATGTACAATATATCACTTAATTGATTGACAAATTAAAAGGAAGGATAACATATTGGCCAAACGGATGTCACTAAAAGTAGCTATGTTACAATATTCTAAATCTCCTAGTAACAATTGTTTTAATTGATGTTTAACAATAGTGATATCAGTTACTTATTTTATACAACAAAATTAAACAAGTGCTTGTGCAAAAATGAATATGAATTATGCGGATCAGTACTTCTTACACTTGATAAATCGTCTAGTAAATGATTTAAGAGTACTTCTGACAGTTGTGTCTGAAGGTAGTACATACGTTCACACCATTTGTTTATTTAAATATTGTTTCTCTGCCGCAAGTTTCGTATTTAATATTTAAATATGATTTGTAGAGGGCGGTGGAGATACTGCTGGACAACCAAGTCAGTGTCAAAATGGTGGTACATACAGAACACTGCAAGGGAAGTGTGAATGTCAGCCAGACTTTACAGGAGCTAACTGTGAAACGGGTCAGTTTGTATTCAAAATATGCATTCTTCCCTTTACTTCTGTGCTACTTGTCACCGTCTCCTCACGAAAACCATTGTGTAGGTGTAAGCTAGAGGCCACTGGTACTTCCATTTCAGACCATATTTGTAAGATTGCAGTCCAGTAGATAAATCTTAGGCTACCTAGCTATCCCAGTTGCTGGCATCTTCAGTATTTTGTAAGTGTTAAAATGAGACGGCGAATCAATTATAACTTCAAGTAAAATTAATACAATCAAATATGTGTCCAATGTTATATATTGTAGATCTGAAACCTGTATGCTACAATAATGGAACAGTCATCAAAAAGTCAGATGGAGTGTATGTGTGTCAATGTAGCAGTCAGTACATGGGAACATATTGCGAATCAGGTAGTTATGTTACTGTCTAGCTGATTCAATGGAATTCACTATGGATATTTTAATACCGAATCTACCTTTGACGCAAGATTGATAATCCATTAATTGTAGATGTGAACAGATGTCATAATGGAGGAACAACTACTTACAGTGATAGCAAGTGGAGCTGTGCGTGTACGTCTCGATACACTGGACAGTATTGTGAAACAGGTAGTTACTTTTTATGAACCATAGATCAATGCAGGAATTTGCATTCACAGTAATAAAAGTAATAATACTAGCCATTTGAAGGGATTAGGATTATATTAATTTGTATTATCCGCATAGACTGAATACTTCGACCATTGATGAAAATAAAAAAAAACTATTGTATTTTGAATTTAGATCTACAGCCGGTCTGTCATAATGGTGGAACAGCTGCAGAAAACAGTGGAAGTTGGAGTTGTACTTGTACCGCGCAATTTACTGGAACTTACTGCGAAACAGGTTTGTATAAATGTGTTGATAGATAGGAATGCATTTCTGTAAGCATATAAATCTTTTTCGCAAGTAAAGTCGAATGGCAAAGGGATTAATATGCTTCGTCTGTGTGCTTCATGCTTAAATACCTCGAGGTTAACAGCTTCAAAACCATGCATGGCTTGTGTTTGGGGAATTTAAGATGTTCTATTCCTTTTGATCATTCAGCGAGTTCTCGCGGTTATCATTTGTTTGGGCTTTGTGAGTAATATACCGAGTAACATCAAGTCTCCATGTATTGTGATAAAATATTGTTTGACAGATGTAAAGCCCGTTTGTCACAATGGAGGAACAGCTGTGGAAACCAGTGGAACTTGGAGCTGTAGTTGCACCTCGCAGTTCACTGGACCATACTGCGAAACAGGTAAAAAATGTCTCTCCAGTGATTCGTGTAAACTACACCTCATGTACTTGTCATTTTTCCCCAGCTAAGGGTTGTTAGTATCTGTATGTAAAACACAATTCTTGGGATGCATATTTGACAAGATGGAACGAGTTGGTTTTGTCTACTGATTGTTACTTGTTCTAGATTTACAACCGACGTGTCTCAATGGTGGAACCGCCCAGGAATCTTCAGGTTCTTGGACTTGCAGTTGTACAAGTCAGTTCAATGGAACTTACTGTGAAGAAGGTAATTAGTTTGATCTTGAACGTTTGATAAATCGGATATACCGTATTTGATCAAAATAACGCGCACCGCGGAGGACCAAATTTTTGGGGTGTGCGTTATTTAAAACCAATGTTTGACACCTGCTCGAGTCTGATGAATTTGTAATGTGTAAATATTGAAACAAAATTTGTTGGTCTGGGAATTGAATTGAATTGAATTGTTTTATTGTTTCTATCATTCTCTTAGTACAATCTTTCACAGTAACTACATTACTATTTATTAATTAAATAACTAACATGAGAGATAGATAGAAACTCTGTTGGATAAAACTATGTTTGTTTGGCAGACCGATTCCAATGGATTGTTAAGTGACTAAATGTTTACAATGTAACTTGGTTCATTTATATAATAATGAATAATAAAATATAAAGAAAAAACTTATATCGTTGCAATCTATTCTTGGGGGATATTTAAGTATCCATAGTTGATCATTGTTTAGTTTCAGACCAAAAGAGATACATACTAAAAAAGATATGCAAAAATTAAACAGGAATACACTTAGTTGCATGACACTGCTTAGTTAGACACTGCTGTCGATGTATAGATATAATGTCATACATGTACCATCGTCTTTACATACGATATATACCACCCAGATCCATTTTATGTGTTGGTATATAATGTTCTACAATTCGTGACATGTTTATGATAAATGCTGTTACATGTAACATATACGTCGGTACTGATACATATTCAGAAATTTGGAGAATATGCTCATGTGATCACCTGTCTTGTTTATTCTGCCCAGGACAATTTGCAAAGAGCGAACGGCTGAAGTCGAGCCATGGCATCAAAAGGTATCCTACAAGTACTTGTGTGAAATGGCTCAAGGAAACACAATTCAACAAAATGCTCACAGATCCTCAAGAGAAAGAGAGCCTGGACAGTTTCCAAACCCCTGTCATAAACACTTGTTTCAAAACAGGTAAGTCTTGCAACTTCTCAAATGAAATTGATTTTAAAGGCCAGCTATTAAATTATCATTTACCTGTAACAGACATAAGCACAGGCGTAAGTTACATTAACTATGAATGTGCCACTTGTAATCTGAAAAATACCAGCCTCATAAGGCCATGGAAATATGGACTCACATGCTCATCACAAATAAATGTAACAGATTCTTCAAGTCTTCATTGAACTTGTTCAAATAAACATCAAAATATGGCTGTAGACTGGTGTACTTAGAAGCCATGAGTAAAAGAAAATGTATCCCTCTCAAATAAGAATGTCATCAAAACTGCACGAATCGTAAGTTGATTGATGCTTGCCATGGCTTTACTCAAAGAATTGTGCAAGCAAACACGGGGAAAACATTATTTAAGAATGAATATTGTGCATTCTGTTCCCATTATTATGATTTAACATGTGATTACCACATAACTCTGTCATTTCCTAATTTAAAGCACTTTTCTTTCAACTTATTCTTTCAATTTGATCCAATGAAAGGATTTGTAAGCAAAACAAAATCTAAAAATAAGTCCTTTAGCAACTGCAAGACAAATCAGTTTTATGTGATATCAGAAAAACAGTGCAGAACAAAATTAAACAATTCCCCAAAAGCTCAACAAAACCTTCAAAATCTAAATAGTGATGACAGTACATATTTTACCTGTGTAATATTCACTGAAAAATCTGTATTTGAATATTTTAACAAATCAACAATAAGATCAAACATTAAAACTTCAGTCTTAAATCTCAAAAACAGGATAAAAGAATGGAATACACAGTTCGTAACTCATAATAATACATACTCAATGACATGAGTAACATCACATTCAAATTTAATTACATATTATTTTATATTTAACTTCATTTTAAAACAAAAAATATAAACACTCATACTAGAAAGAATAGTGTTATTCTCAAAAATATATCACAACTTTTAAATGAAACAGTGAATGACAGTATATCTTTTACATATATAAAAATAGGTCCAGATGGACCTGAGCTCATTTGGCATTATCATAAAACTAAGACAATATAGGTTACAATATCACAT
>JBCAUI010062218.1:0-36344 GCA_038406195.1 Haplosyllis anthogorgicola | reverse complement strand
CCCCGGAAAAAATAACTGACGATAGGGCCCGGATATCTGAGATATCTGATGTGTGCATCGTCTCGTTCAAATTTACACTAGCATGAACTTTATTTCCCCCTCTTCGCACAAAAATCTGACATGAACTATACCAATGAAATTTACCCAGCTTCAATATTTGCTCAGTTCATCTCTTTGTACAGTTGCAGCTGCCATATAGAACTGAAATGCCATAACATTGAGAGTCAATGTTCACTGTGCCGTTCAATACTTTGTGAAGGAAAAGGACAATGCATTATCTTTTGTCAAGTAAGCTATTCAAGGATGTAAAAGTTTGAATCAGAAGGGCATAACGTCAACAGCACAACGTGAATTATTATATTCTCAAATGTTCCTACGTCGATAGAATTTTACTAATTTGTAGCATTAAGCTTAGATAATGTTAGTAAAATATTAAATAAAAAAGACAACTCTTTGTAAGTTGCATTTTAAAACAATCACATAACTAAAATGCAAGAAAAGACCTCACAAGAATCGTATTAATTTGAGAAAATTATTCAATTATTGTATCATATGCAGTGACCTAGCTCCCAAATCACCAAACAACGTGTTCCATCAACAAGCCTCTCCTAATATACTCTTATGGACTTTACCGAGACACCACTGTACGAGATTTACCCTTAAAGACACAAATTCCATTACACTTGCCCGTAAAGCTGTTCACCTTTTCAAGGAAGAATAACCTGAAGCTGCTTTATGGAGCCAGTTTTAAAATTTTGGATCCGGTGATTTTGACTGAGATCATTTGTAAGAAAAGATGAAAAGAATTTAAACATTCAAAATGGCATGATATGCATTAAGTTTCCTTGTGTAGTAATTATAATTCTCACACGTGTGGTGTATTCCAGCATGGCTCGCATTGGTGCTTTACTAAGAGTTTTTGCCTGTGTTTCTGGAGATAACGATTTTTTAATCTACCGTGCGACTTGTATTTTACGTGTTCAGATCATGAAGTTACGTTTTACGTCCGGCAACAATTGAGAGGCAAATAAAATCTCAGCGTAGAACACTTTTCACATAAAATTTATGAAAATGTCATGGTCTGTCTGTTGCTTGCCTTGTCTAGTTACCCCTCGCAACATGTTGAAAATGGAAATAAGACTGCCCTAAGGTATGGTTCATACAGACTATTAAATCCAAGGTTTTAGTTCAATCATTTACCATTTACCTTTGATATTTAGTCTAAATGTATTGCTGGGGGCATTTACTTTCCAAACTTGTATATCAGAGTTCACTGACCAGTGGAATCAAGTTTCGTTTGAAACGGATTTGCCCAGATCGAGAGATGTAGGTAAAATAGTATTGAAGCGACTGCGACCATTTTCGTCTGACGAATTTGTGCAAATTATCAAGTTCTGTATTGATCCACTTTCTAAACATAAAATATAGATGTTGTCTTGTCAATCAGTAAGCCTGCAGTATAATAATAAAGCTTGAAGTAATTAATCATATTTTCGTGATTTGATAAGGGTTCGGATGACTCAATAATGTTGCTGACATTGCCACACATTATGAGTATTATTTATTGGTTTGCATTCAAACACTGTATGAGTGCATAGTTAATTCCCTTTGTGCATTTCACATCATACTACTAACAAATTTAAGAGGCGAAAGTGTCACGTTGGTGACAGGGGGGTGGTCGGTCTGCCAGCCAATGAATGACTTCACTGCCAGCCATAAATTATGTTAATGAGCTGCCATCCCATGATGCCTTGCCAGAGCCAGGTGAGGAGGGGTCTGTCTGGAGGATGACCTTTATGCACTCACATCAGCTGAAGTCCATACTGGGGGGGGGGTCTGTCTGCTGAATAAGTTTGAACATGTTCTGCCAGAGGTCCAGGACTGGGAAAAGCAGAATTTCTTGCAGGCCTTTTAAATATAAAAAAGGACATAGGAAGGGGGGACCATATGCCTGCATTGGGTTGTGCCAGCATATGGTCTAAGGTTGGGCTGCCTCACCTGCCACCTATCCTGTCTGTCTACTTTGTTCAACTTTGTTAAGGCTCCAGCTGCCTCAAACTGAAAATCCTTAGGTTTCCTGTCACTACCAAGTCAACTTTGTAAAATATGAACATAGACTTTTGAAACTTGGTATAGGGGTGGATTAGGACCTACAGAACACTGCTACATAGGTGCCATTCTGCTATAATGCATTTTTACCCCATTTTGGACCATTTTTCCCCAAAACCTAGATATCTTGGGAACCACTTGTCGTAGAGACTCAAAACCACTGCCAAAAGATTTGGCACACCCCAAAACATAAATGTGGGGATTTTCAAGCCATTTCGATGCTTTTTTCCCTGTCAAAGAAAATGTGCCATAAAATGTTTTGAGTGGGAAAAAGTGCCCAAAAAGGCTTGAAAGTCCCTGCACATAGGTTTTGGGGCATGCCAAATCCAATGGTGGTGGTTAGAAGTCTCTATGATCAGCAGTTTTTCTTGGTTTTTAGCAGGAAAAAGTAGTCATAGAGTTTTGAAACTTGGTAGGGCGATAAACTGGGATCCAAGAAGCACTGAGGCAAAGGTCACATTCAATTAAGAGGCATTTTTACCCTGTTTTGGACTATTTCTGAGCTAATTTCCTAAGATATATCCCATAATGCACTTTGCATCACAAAATGTGCATAATGTACATGCAGATTAACTCTCCATGATGTCTACTTATCAAATATTACTCTTCAAAGTTTGGATGTGTTAATGTTATGGGTAATATTTGTGGATTTTAATTTGAAGTTATTCCCCCAGGCAAATGCTGGCATGCCAGAACCGTGCGAAGCACGGGTTCCACCTAGTACATATTAATCTCCTCTGAACTGTATTACCCAGCTAAACTCCAAAGTACAGTCACAATACACAAGTTGTTTACATTAACTTCACGTCAGAACGATGACATAATCTTGTCGACTTGTTTGAATGTAAACAAAATTTGAGCCATTCCCCTATAAGAGATGATAAGATAACTCATTTCATTTGCAAATATGTTTTACCATCTACATACAGAGGATGAAATGTCTGGTTAAGGCTCTTCATTTTGATAACAATAGGCTCTTTTGTCTGAGTCAAAGACACAGCATGGAATTCCATTGACGCAAAATGAAATCCATTTCAGAAGCTGAATTTCAAGATAAAGTGTCATTAATTTATTACAAACAAAACAAACATTCAATTTTAAGTCTTACAATTAACGAAAATTCGTTTAATAAGTTGAATACCTATTTTTCGTCAAGTCCATTGTAAAAAGTAAATAAACAAATTGACAAGATAATATCTCGTTTTTACGCGACTAAGCTATTGGCGTGTTTTCTCTTTTCAAAGATGGTTGTCTAAATCCCGAATGTTGTCGAAATTTGTTTTAACGAGGTTGCTTTGAAATACATATAACATGTACTACTGTCGAGATCATCCTTTCATTGAAGTTGTTAGAAGGACGGGAATAACATCTAAAACACTGAAAGACCTAATGGAAACCTCGCGGCAATACATTCAGGAAGAGGGATAATTTCTCTTTTTGAATTAGATTCATTTTGGTAAGCTTGTGTGTGAGAAACACATAATGAATTCCTGTTGTCTCATTTACATTGTAATGAACAAATGTTTTGTTCGACAAGGGTCCATTATTGTAAGTGTTATTAGGTTGACAAAAAGAACTTTGGGATAGTCAAGGTGTGGAAAAGGACAATGCTTGCATAACAACTCTTCTGTATCTTTGGACGGGCCGATAGCATTTATGGTCAGTTTGTTTTTGTTCTGTATGCAAGTGTCTTATTGTTTCAATATTTGAGAAGTAACATGCAATGCGAGCCAAAGTAAAATAAGATGACACAGAACAATACGTTTTTATTGAGTTGCAAACGTTAGAGCACGTATTTGACAGCAAGACAACTTCATAAAATAACTCAACAATCCAGAAATCATGTAATATTCCTGAACTGCTATTAATTCACAAGTTTCCCCTTTGATGTAATAATTTCCGGATTACGGTGTAAATTTTCACACGACCTGTGTGTCCAACCCTCATCTTTGGTATGGTCATGTTTTTCCATGTAATGTCATTTGTCATCTCCCTGATCGAGGAAAATGTGCTCTATCTAATTTTAGCTTGAACACATGTTGGGAATATTCCCACATTTTGGAGACTGCCTTTCGGAATGGTATCAAGATCGTAAACATCTCTGGATATCAGCTGGTTATGTTCAAATATCGATACAGACTGCCACGAATTCCAATTACCACCTTTTAATGAGCCAATTACTGAGATGTTCCCTACACTGCGGTCCTCAGGACTAGGAGCTTGAATGAAAATAGATAGTTTGAATACATTAACATTCGTGTCAATTTCATACATTTCAAAAAATATTATCAGCTCCTGAAATTTGGGGACGTCGGAGAACAAAAGAGTTCCACGCTTTGCTTTGATAAATGCTGTGTGAAATGGCAAGAAACTAGTAGTCTTTTCATACTCTCATTATACAGTAAGTTTCTGTGGAAAATGGGAACAAACTTTCTGGATCGTTAACGTGACAGGCCTATTGGTCTGTGTAAAGCTACCGAACAAAAAATGGACATGATTTTCTCCATAGTAGACGTTATTTCTTCACACTTTGTGGTGACCATCTTGATGGAATCCAGCATTTGTTAATAAATGGATACTGCTTCTGACCTATATTAGGTTAAATGTTCTCCTGGTTGGCAATTAGCATCCCCATGAATAACTTGATAATTAAAAAGTAGTAAATGACAAAATGACACTCGCAGTCTATCTGATTGGTTAGTTGCCACATGTTCTGTTTGGGATTGGTTATCTCTCAGTTCTGTAGAAAGGAAGATTAACAGTTTCACTAAAGTATACTTTCAGAAAATACATGCCCCTGTTTTGTTACTAAATGTGCACAAATATTGTTTACATACAAGCGCATACATAATGTAAACACTATTAATATTGAAGAGAAAGCTTATGCATTGTTTGTACTGCTACACAATATAAGTACAAGGGGCTTGTGACAAAAACACAAATTATTTTGAAGAGAAGCATACTGACAAGAATCATAACTTCAGTAAAAACTTCAATGACAAAATCATATTTGTAATTTACACTGTTTTTGATGTGTGGTATAAAATGCAGTATGGCATCTAAGAAACATCAGAGATTCTCTTTCTTAAGTCGGATATAACAGCAGCAATGTACTTTGTCTTGCATGTCATTGACAATTTGCTACTCTCTCTAAAAGCCTCGGCAGGAATATATCTGGCGAACTAAGTCTAATGGATTTCTTTCACATCTAGCCTTTAATAGAGATTATCCCAGTTTGAGAACCGTATCTTAGGATAGATTTAGGCTCAGCTGGTGAATGGGGCTCATATTTCTGAGTGGGATATATGTTCCTCAGGACTTGATACATGAAAATGTATCTCTTTGTTTTCGTGTACAGCGGTAGGTAAAAGCTAGCAATCTCTTTTTATCCTATTTTACTGCGCAGTACAATTTTGGAATCTGGACTTATAGGAATTAGCTAAGTTGCCTCACAAATATTCTTTAAACAAGCTTCTGCTGAAATATATTTCATTTTATGAACAATAGAATTTCACGCTGTGTCTTTCACTCGGACAACAGCACAGCGTCACATTGTATGATTTCCAGAATGAAGAAGTAATAATAGACATTTTTATCCTTTTCTATTTACTCAACAAGTCACGTTACATATTAAATACTTTATAATTGTAAACATAAACTTTCATACGCTAATCGGGGTTTATTGCTTACTGTGAGTCGGTTGTAGGTGAGGCAATTTTTTCTGCATAAGCTGCTGTAGCCAGTACACGTGCACTGCAGTCGGCAATTACCCTTGCTAACCCTTTTCAATTTGTAATGAGGAGGAAGCTACATGTTGTTAAACATCGGAAAAGTAAATGTTTGTGCTTCCGTTCTGCACAATAAAATTATTTTCTATCTTAATAACAGCAATTTATCACTCTTAGGCATTACCTCAGTTTGAAAATGCGTAATTCTGTATTCAAGGTTCATGGCAAAGATCCATTTCTGCCAGTTGAAATATTACTCCCGAGAGTGTAAGTTAAGATTAGCCTTCTACGTTTGTCTAAAATTGCTTGAAACTCTTAACAGCTTTTTCCAGAATGCTTTTAGTCGAGTTATTTCATCATTTCTGTGCGAAGCCTTCTTGTAAGGCTACCTTGTATGAAACTACCAAATAGAACTGAAAACAATTGTAACATGGGAATACATAACAATGTATGTTATATTGTGAAACACAATATATTTACATGTCATACTTGACATCTTAAAATATTTACTGACCTGAATTTTAAGAAGTCTCTTTCAAAGTAATGACAGTGATGAATGTGAAGAAGTAGCTGCACAGAATATTCCAATTTTGTTACATAAAACTGGATGACTAAACAATTAAAGCATAATGATGGTGAATACGACGACAAAAGAATAAAAACAAAAATAATATTTTTACTGTCTGCTTGATATTGCCTTCTTCTGTACAATCTTGTCGATAAATCATCGTAAATTTCCATTATTCTTGATATGGATGGCTTTAGTTGAGCTCCGGTTCCTTTCTGTCTGTCTGTTTTTCTGTCTGTCCGTCTGTCCGTTCGTTCTAGCTCACTATATATATATCATTTCTGTGTGTCAAACAAAATAATTCCACGCTGTGCTGTTTCCACTCAAACACACAGTGTGAAATTGTATTGTCCCGAAATTCACTTGGACAACAGCAGAAACTTATGCGTTGTTCTTCTGTGAATTTCTATTGCTTAGACTTTTCCTGATACTGTGCTACCCTTTGAGTCTCTCTCGGTAAAAACGCCTAACCAAGTAGCCCAAAATACTTTTCGGACAAAAAATAAATCTACTGTAAATCCTAGATTTATAAAGACTAATGTACTGTGAAAATTGAAGCTTCATCTAAGTAAATATCACATCTGATTTCTCCTACTGGACCAATGATACATCTTGCATTAGAATCAAAGCTGTCTGCAGGATCCATGCTGATAACTGTTGGTCGTTCTAAAGCTTTGACACAGGCGGAGTTTTTATCAGTCGCTCTTGGTCATTGACGTTGGTTCGCGCTGAGTTACACAGACTTGGACTTTTGTTTGGTTTCTTGTAATAGAACTATACTCAAAGCTGCTGTGTTATCTTTTGGGAATAACATAACATATTGTTCAAACGGATAGACTTTGTTAGTTTTGAAGATGGATATAATTCAACGCAGGTAAGTAACTGGTTTTTTTTCGTTATACAAAAGGCTCAGAAAATGTCAAAATCAAAAGTTTAGTGACTAAAAATGCATGGCCAGGGGTCCAGTCAATAGCGGGTCACGGGCAGAGTTAAAGGTGTTCGGATCAGATTAAGGACCTTATTGCTTTGCACTTTCATTTATGATTCAATACATTTTCAGTGTAACATAATATCAGTTCTGAAAACAGAATCGCCCTTTACAAACAAACTTCATCACAGTTCAAAATCGCTACTCAGACAAAATCTGATAAATCCCGTGTTTGCAGTCCCAGTACAACCAACAACTGGAGACATGAAAAATATCAAACGTCAATTTCTTTTATGCCCATTTCAAATAATCTCGATCAAAGAAGAAAAGGTAAATTTTTGAGAAATAACAATAGTCATGAAAAGCACAACTTACATTTAGGTCCAGATTAAGTTACAAATCTTGAACCGATGACTGCATTGAAAGATGTTTTCTCTTAACAATTCAATCAGTATAAAACGTTACAAATCACAATCTCACGTGTCTGCCTGAATCTGGCTTAATCTAATGGACTTCTTTACCACCAACTTCTTAATATAGAGTAGGAGATAACTGGATAAGATTTCTCTCACCTTGAGGGACAGGATCATATAACGTTTTTTCGTGCGACTCTTCCTTCGAATACATTCAGTGTAGAGAGATATCCCGTCCACCTGTTTTTAAAGCATTTGAAAATATTTCAAGAAAAATCCTTCTTCCATGGGTATCCTTGTTAGCATTCAATCATGGAAAGCATATTGCCAACATTACAAGGGCAGTTAGTACATTTAGCTTTTTAATCAATATAGTTTCAGAGTATTGCAAATTGAAGTCAGATATCTCACTTGCTAGTGTGGAAAACGATGCATCATGGGTCAATTTTACTTTCGAAATTCATTTCAAATATTGTTATTTTCAAAGCGATACCTGTATCATTTTGATGGGTCATGTAAAATGCTGTTCGTTAAACGCTGTACGTTGATGCAGAATCGTCAGGCTGAAGTCAAAAGTTAAATTAACGTAATTTACTAATGGGAGCAAAGTTCATCACTTAGTTTTCAGGGCCAAAGATCAGGATAATTCAGGATAATTTACTCCATTTTGAAGGACAATTTTATATTACTCAATGTAATATAAATCAAATAAATCACTGCCGTTGTATTAAATAGTAATTTATCAAAGCAACAATTATTAAAAAAAATTCCACTTCAGATCATGAAAATGCCGTAACACAGCGTGGAATTCTATTCATGTAAAATTAATAGAGTTTTCATGACATGTTATGTTCAAGAGTAAACAGAAACTCATGGTGAACTTTTGTTCCCAAAATGATTAACAAACTCTAAGATGAATTACTGGAAAATAAAATTTTACGAAGAAAGAATTCCAGACGGTGCCATTGATGATCATAAAAGCGAAGCATGAAATTTCATTGTTGCTGAGCTGACTGAATTTTAAGTTCCGTCAGGCCCAGGTTTAAAGCTTTCCGGTAAAATACTGAGGCCACATAAATACAATGGTAACCATTTTGCTCTTTGAATAACTTGTTCATTTGAAAGTTAAGACGACGTTATTATCCATTATTATCCCTTTTCAGCCCCAGAGGAGAGAACATAAACGTGTGGACCTGTCATCAGTAAAAGGAGCTGCAAGAAGGAAATGATAATAATCAAATCGCCGGAATGATCAAGCACATGTTTATCTTTGGAGTGGTAATACCAACCATAATAACAGTTGTTTTCTTCGTCGGATTCCTCATCTGCTGGTTCAAGTTCAATATACACAGAAGGTTCTTCACGAAGAGGAAGCCTGGCAAGAAGAATGCCTTTGCTGCTCACGAAATTAACAGCACACAGAAAATTGTGCAGTATGGCCAAGACGAAGAAGAATATGACAACGAAAAGAATACGGAATTTGATAAAAACAATGACAACGATCGGGAGAAAGATCCCGGGGAAATGAGTGTGAATTGTGTATCTCAACATGATGAAACTACAACGAACAAATACGTTATCACTCCAAGCCAAATTGAGTATCATTATCAGCAAAATTTGAAAATCTCTCAAGTCGGTGAAACGATTGAGCCTCACCATTCTGAAGACACCGCGGAATGTTCATTATGTCCCACAACCAAGGAAGAAGGTATCACCAATAATGGTCTCAATGTATCGCCGTCTATGGAGTTACAACAGGATTTTAAAAAAAGTGAATTACTTGTACAGCACACTTTTCATTTCCCTAATCTAGCCCACTGCGAGGCGAATCCGAAGGCATGCCAAATGGAGGAGTGTCAGTATTACGGGGACACTGATGATGAAAGTGACAATGACAATGAGAATTATGGGCATTTTGTACCAGTGTCTGATGTCATTCTGCAGAATGAAAAGCGAAAGCAATTTTATAAGGCGTACGGGTGTGAAGAAGTGGAAGATAACAGTGGAAACATGACTAATCTCACTGAACACTTAACACCACTCCAGGAGGTGTAATCAAGAGTAAATACAGACATTGTACAAATTGCTACCACACCTTGTGCACTGTTGAATTGTAACATATTCACCTGTTGAATTTGTACTGCAGATTGTATTGTGTAACATACGTGTTTTTGTTACATTTACGTTACATTGGTTACATTTACTAATCAGAAAAAAATTTCTGAGACAAAATAGTTTCGGAACTATGTGAATGTGGAACTTTTTACTCTCGCTAGATTAATCATGATCACATCCAAAAATATTTAACTTTCTGTAGGGAATGAAGTGTACATTGTAGTTATTGCCTGTGAGGTGCTACAAGAATGTATTAGGGCAAGATTCCGTTCTTTAGTACTGCTATTGTATTTCAATACTGTAAACATTGCAAATAAATTTATTTCTGTTTTATTCCAATTTTTATCTTTTTCAAATGAAATCCCACTTCGTATTTGCAGTGGTTTTTGAGTATCATTGAGACTCAAACAGTCATATCTGAGAATAAAATATCACTCTTCTGGGAATAAATTTAGATTAGCTGTCTGAATTGATATAAATTGCAAACAATCCATTTAATAAAAGCCAAATTTTGGTCTTGTTAAGGACTGATGGATTGGCTTAGTTTGTCTCACCATAATTCAGACCTCCAACGAACGTTTCGTAATATTTGTTCATAATTTGAACAATGCAGAAAAATTTAAAATTCACAGAGGATATAGAGGAAGAACATTTATCAACATTGTAATAACTTCATTCGACTCAATAACACTGCGTGGAATTCTATTGTTCCCAATTTTTTTCGCGAATTTGTTAATGTTGCCAAATGGACCCAATTTGTTTTTATGGTATATTTTGCATTTGTCATTCAGATCATGAAATTACTGATAAAATTAAGCGCCTCGAAACAATTGAACTTCATGCTGAGCTCATTCAATTTAATTCTTGCGAGGCGCTAAACCTTTGATTTTAATTTCATGATCTGTTTTAGACATTCAAGTTTGATTGAGAAAATGTTTCAGTGCCACAATTTCTGTTACATAAATAAGTAGACTGCGCATTTAAGGACATAGCCTGTTTTGGCCACCAGGCTCTGTGACAAGGCAAGCTATTTCGGTGACAATGAAATGATAGGAAATAGCTACTAATTATTCCCATTCAGTGTCTAAAAGTGCCACCTTCCTTTCCCGTGCCGACAGCGTGAGACGTGACGGACAATACAAACTTGCATAATGGATACATTTGGAGAATTTATCTACATATTTGGCTGCCAACGCCATTCTCTCCAAACTTAAAGGAAGCCACACATCACGAATATGGCCCCTCATGTTATTGCAAAGCATAAAATACAATGTGTCTGCAGTGATGATGTGATATGATAACTTGAGTGGTAAGTTCACGTAAGTTTGATACTCACGCCGATCTTTTTAGTATGTTTGTCAAATAAATTTTACAGGGACACATCCTACGTATGTGAATAAGATTAAACATATATATTTGACTATTTATACGCATTTATCAGTCATTTATCATTATCATAACAGTTTTGCACAGTTCATATTCATATTCAATAAAACAGCTTCATTTACTCTTGAAGGACAACATATTTTGCCGAAATTCCCCGTTACCAAAAGAACGCGAAAACAACCGTAGTAAACAGTTTGACATTACTAACAGTCCGCAACTATATAGATATAATATGCCCGAAATGGTCATTATATTCTAAGTGTAAGAGCATAAATTTTGACGATAATTCCCCTGGGTACCATTTCCGTATATTTTACAGTAATGTGAGTGCTACTGTTTACTTCAGAGGTCTCAATGACCGCTTATCCAAGTATTAATGGCCCTGGTATGATTGTTTGCCATTAGAATTATTTGTTTTATGCGGAAATATTAATCCCAAGAGTAAAGTCTAGAAGATAGTTACCAAATTAAAGGGCATTTTCTGTAGCCATGTCCGGTTGACACTTTGCAAATTTGTTGCATGGTCCATAATACCACAAGCACATATCTCTTGGAGAAAATACATAGAATTTTGGACACAACTAGTGAAAAGGTGTACTTTAAGACAGACCAGATGCATATACATGCACGTTTCTTTTGATCTATTCCAATGGTAATTATGTATGTATCGAAACGGAAAATCCACACGATCAATAATTTCCGTATTTATCTCAGTTCAAGGGATTAATTTTTCCAGACAAATGGGGCTAATTACACCTTGGAGAGAAACGACTTTAAAACTAGAATCTCCTCGGTTGAGAAGCAAATGACCTTACTAATTTAGGGGAAGTAAAACAAATAGTCTGTCATCTTGGTTAAATTTGACCTTGGTTATGTAAACATCTTCATAAGTTTGAATACAAATCTAACTCTCGACGGAAATAGAGAAATTTCCTGGAAATCTCAAGTTTCTTGGAAAGTTATGAATTTCAATGAGCAGAACTGTAACAGATGTCGTTCTGTGTGTATCCTGAATCGTAACGATTCCCTCTACCATCGCTGTAACGTTGTAACCATGTGATCTCGGTTGTTGGGACCAAGCATGCCATTATGGCTGCCAAATAAAGTTACACATTTAAGAACTCGTTTGTCTCTGTTCATACATCGAGAAATACTACACTCGCAAAATGAAATCGATTTCATGAAGCTTTACAATATTTTTCAAAAATCAGTTGATGAAGTGAAACATTGGTAAAATTCATGCTATGCTGTTCTACCTTGTTTACAAATGAAATATATTTCAAGAGCTGCATCCCAGGAACTTAATTTGCCTTGAAAACGATAAAGAAGCACAGCACATAACAATCAAATGTTCCAAGTGAGATATGCACCAGTGAATTTAGTTTACTTAAGTAGACATAAATCGTATCAGAACTTTGGTGTCTTATGTGAATACCCTTATGTACACAATTGATACGATTTCTGTGTAATGATTTTTTTTAGTTTTGGTTCAAACATTCGTGCATTAGATTCGCAATTGAACAGGAACATATTGTCCACTTGCATGGCCGCTTACCCGACAGGGGGCGCCCGTTGCTTGTCCATTCAATAGTGGGCTCTGGTACACCCTCGCCTGAACAGTGGAAGGTGGAATTTTGTCCTACGGTCAGATTCTTACTGCTAGGTTTCTCTATCCACTCAGGGGCGGCTTGCAAAATAAGTGATTTAACTTCATAAACATATTGTAGAAAACCCACAAAACAGATCTTTAGTGTTAATGAGGAACAAGGCTACAGAGATTTACAACAAAATGTTAAACATAATTTAGCTTCTGAGTTTCTGCCAAGTGAGAACAAAAGAACATAGCGCTTTATGTTGGTGAACATAAAAGCACAGTGCAAAATTGTTTTGTTTAAGAAGTGGTTTCAGAAGATTTTCATCCTCTGGTAATTATTCAATGCACTTACCATGTATGAGAAGTTGGAAACTGACTGGCGGACTTCTTCCTGCAGGATTGGACCCAACACATTCGTATTGACCCTGATCCTGGAACTCTACATTAGATACAACCAGCGTATAGTTGTTGTCGCTCAGGTGGTGCCGTCTGGTGGGGAAAGGTTCGTTCCTGAACCATAACACAGAGGGCGCTGGCCTACAATACATTACATTATATTATGACTGTCCAGTGGAGGGTAAAGATATTGGGCCTCGCCCCCAAGATGTGCTACTGTTGCCAGGGACAGAAGGGTTTTCAGCTACCTATTGAAACCACCATCGTTACGAAGGCACTTGGGCGCAAATGAAACTTCTTGGGGAACAGTTACCCTACATGTCAGTTCATGGTAACCTTATACAGGATTACATGACACTCTCACTTTGACAGCAGTACACAATATGAATGACCAAATATTTTGCCACTAATGTGTGTTGGTCTTCATTTAACCAGTCCATTTAGGAAAATGGCACTCTGTATCATCTGGTCATCATATCATCAAAAGGCTTCTAAGACTTTTATAAGTCTTATAAAATCTTCAACATTATTCCATCTAGACGGTGTAATATCGTCTATTCAGTAGACCAGTAAAATTCAAACGTTTATTTCACGGTCAATTTCGAACAAACTGAGCAATAATGAAAAATAAAATTAATGGCTGGGAATATTCTTTGTTTGATTACATTTAGTATAATTCTACAGTGAACTCTTTATTTTATACGACTCAAAAACATCAAGCAAGGTGGCAGATTCTACTGCATTGTTGATATTCTGATGATTAAAGTTTCTAATTCTCACCTTCCTCCAAATATGCACTCGAACACGGCATCCTGTCCCTTGAGCGCGTGCACCGTGTCGGGGCTCTTGTGGAGGATGCGGGGAGGGAAGTACAGGCCCCCGTCATCCTGCAGCTGTAGCACCGAGTATCTACCGCTCTCCGTGTGGTCCAACTCAGCATTGTGTACCTGAACAGAATTGAGCAGAAATTGACACAAAATAATCGAGTATGATGCCTTACATGTTTTTCACATAAGTTAGGTTAGGGAACACTAGATTCGAGTGAATCTTTATTAACTTCAACAGAGAACTCCATTGTCTCCCCAACTGATACGGAGACTTGTAATGCACGGACCCAAATTTCAATTTTTTTCTTGCTCATCTCCTGAAATTTATGTGATCTAAATTGTTTGTTAGATTGTTGCAAAACTGATATGAATTTCCGGATTTGTAACAGAAACTGTTAAATTTATCTAGTCACTTAGAATTTCATTTTTTGTTACGACTATCTCTAGCTAGCAAACACTTGTTAAGACTCCTATTTACCTCACATTGGTACATCCCTTTATCGCCAGGCACTGCGTAAACGAACACAAGGCTTCCTGTTAACAGAAAATATAAAACTTCGGTTCAAAGACGACGTTCGCAAGATTTGATGTGACATGATTAACAAAATTTACATGAATTTGGATACATTTGAAAACAAAAGAATTCGACGCTATGCTATTTATATTCATGCAACCACAGTGTTTCATTCGCTTGTTTCCGTCCCGGACTTAAATCGTTTAACTTCGCCTAAATTTCGCCTACCATCCTCCATGATAACAATCCGATGACTTTGTTTAATTCTCTTCGGGTTGGGATCGGTACGAGACTTGATCCGAGACCATCTGAACGATGCTTTGGGTACGCTGTAGGGGGCGCGACAATCGATTTTTAAACTGGCACCAGGTGCCACCACGTGCATCTCGACTTGTTCATCGGCAGGAAACGGAAGTAGAACTGTAAGAGTGTGGGTATTGTGTATATTTTCGAACCAAATCAAATTTTCAAAGAAAAATGTCGATTTTAGATGTTTTCCTTTGTGGTCTTGCTTATTCTCGTATTGCCCCAAGTGGAAGCAACAAACTGACATGTAAACTTGAAATGACAAAATCATTCTTCTCCAAAACTTATTGTGTATAAAGTGTTTGTATTTAATCACCTGCTTCTTTCAGTAACATGGTGTCGGACTGGGCTGCCCCATATGCATTTGTCGCCGAGCACGCGTAAACACCCGCGAGCCTCGAAGTGACGCTACCAATGGTGAGTTCGCCTCGTTTTGCATCGTAAGTGTAGTCATTTCCGGATTGCAAGTCAATGACATTACCATCCTTGGTCCATGTGATTCTGTTTGAAATTTAAAAGATGTATAAACTTCATAACATTATTTCATACGCATAATATTTTAATGTGATTAGATTGAAGCGTAAAGAAAATAAATTATTTTGACTATCAATTTTATATAAAATCTACAGCAAGGCTGAACTGGTACAAAAATATTTCATTTTAAAAACAGCAGAAGTTCACACCGTTGATGACATCAAATAGTTCAGGAAACGATTACTTTAAGGAAACATTTCAGAGAATGAAATGTTTATTGATTAGGCGATTTTGTTTGCTTCAAATGTGTCGCATGGAATTGTATTGTCGCAAAATGAGATCAATGTCAGAAGATGAGAGCAAAGGAATCCCAGACGGTTCAGTTTACAATGTAAAATGTACAATTTTGTCATGTAGTCTGCTAGAATATCAGTCCTCTGATCCTGAGAGGGTACTCACTTTGGCGACGGCTGCCCCTCAGCACTGCACGGTATTCTTATATCTTCTTTGGGAAGGAATATAATCTCACGTGGCGGTTGTTTGACAAGCCATGGTGGTCGTTTCTCTGAGAAACATACATTGTATATTACAATGAGGTAAATCTGAGTTAAAACATTCATTCTGTTCTTACAATCAAATTGGTTGAAAGCATAAACCAGTGAAGAAGATGTTATTGCTAAATTATGTGATGGTGTGCTGATCTGCAGCACTCAATTATAGGACTTTTCGCCACCACACAATCCTGGCAGCACCTGGCAAAAAATAAATCCTGGACTTGCATTTAAAAATAGGTTGTCACGAAACCACTGCTGTTTAAATTACCCATTGGTAACAACAAAAACAATTACAGATCCATTACCTTCCTGTACAGTGGCAACCGTCGCCCAGTCGCTCATAGCATCCTGTGTGGAGGTACGAACACATATTGTGTGCTGTGGACGTAACTCTAGCTCCCAAAAAGTCCAAACCTAAAGACGTGTGAGTAAATGTTAGTATATATAAGAATTTATACAGAATATAAATAACATTCAGTTATGTGACATACAACTGTTGTTGGACTGATATTTTCAGAATTACATTACAACAGAATTGATGTCTTTGGCTGTTGATTTTATTAAAAATACAAAGCAGAAATGTGCCCCTGACTGACGAGGGTTCATTTGCCAAAGAGGGGGGGGGGGAGGATTCAATCTGCAAATCATCTAGTCTGGCTAAAAGTATACTCTATTGATTCGTGTGATTGTATTTTTCCTTTCCTCATTATTGATACTATTGATACCACGTCTAAGACCATTGCTGTTATGCTTATTCGACCAACCATTTTATTCTTTCATATTTAAGCAACTATTAGCCAACGATGTATCATGCAGACATGGAATATCGTGACAAAATGCACTTGATTTGTTTAATCTCAGACCCATCTTTCATGACAACACATATTTTACAGCACTCGTATAATCAGGGTAAATAATATAATTGTCCCCGTCTAGATTTGATTACTACTTTTCGTGAGATACGTTATTGGTACCAAGTGCCCTCCGACGCGTCACTGCAAAGTGTCAATAATCTACGTACGTTTCCATGGTTTACAATTTTTCGAAACAAATCAGAGGTCCTTTCATGGCTCTTCCTGTTGAGAACCACGGGAATTCACGCAGTACTTTTGTCCAAGTGAGAGATATGTGTGAAATAGTATTGTTTACCAAATTTCGAATCAAAATATATCCTCGCATATTGCTAAAGTTATTATGTCTGTACGTCTAGCCTGAGTTAGTGAGACAGCCGACAACACCCATTTGCGCAATAGAAATGTATGTTGCGTTTGTCATACCAAGAAAATCGTATTAAATCTAGCCCCAGTTATAATAAGAACCCTAAAACTCTGCATATGGCAAGGTGTTCCTCCATCTGTAGCCGTTTACTGACCATGCTCAATGGCACCTTTGAAGTTTCTAGAGGAGTTGCCTCTTCTGGCACGAATTTTAACTTCCACCTTAGACATTAATGGATCTAGGGGAGTGCTCGAGGCGACCCCCCCCCCCCATGGCGCAAGTTTTTTGGCGCACTCCCTCCCCGTCCGGCAAATCCTGAATCCACCAGTCTTTGAATGACCTTATTTGTCTCAGAGATGGATAAAGGGGCGCAAATTGAAGTTTTGAATCGAAATGTTTTAGCCAGAACACCCTTGAAAATGAAAAAAACTAGGGTCTGATGCAAGGCGTTCCTGCCCATTGTGCGGTCCCTGGACACACCAATGCATCTAAAATTAAATCGATAAAAGGCTTCATTCCCGTTACATATTTGGAACCGACCCCGATATCTCCTGGCAGCACTTGTTGCTGGAGAGGAACGCTGCAGTTCTTTTCAGAGAGTACCGCCGTGAAATTGCGCATGTGCTTTCGATTCTCAGTTTCCGGCGCCGTCCACGTGACCCTGATGGCGTTGAGGCTGACATGGCGTCCTGTTATAATGACGGGAGGATTCAACTTCACCTCAGCTGAAAATATAAAGAGCAAAGAATTTAATAGGGACGCTTAGCGTCGGCTCTTCGTTTCCAAAAGGATACGATTTTTGTGTACTGGGTGATGATGCAGAAAGCTAACTCTTTCATTCTAGACAATTTTTAAATGTGAAAATCTCCTGAAAATCCTCCTAAAACCACGTTTTAGGTAACGTCAAGCACCAGGTTAAACCTCCCTATTTTTCATGTCTCCGATGTGATGTTATAATGTTGGGAAATGGCGTTCAGATTCTTATCTCAAATACTGCCTCCTCCCTAAACACTTAAAACTTTAAATTTCAATAAAGCTCTTTTTTTTAAAATTAATTTTGCAAAAATTTGCCCTTTGTAGAAAGGAGATTTTATTCCAAACCAAACTAACTAAAATTAAAACTTAAAGTTATTAATTTTAGTATTTTTAGGCATTAATACTGGACGTACCGTACAACATTTTTCTTTCTGATAAGGCAAATGTCTCAGACAAAATAAAATCGGTTTTTTATCGAGGATAGGTTTTCAACATTGTAGTCGCGCCAAAGCCCTACGCTCATTGTGTTTTATTCTATTTCCTCGAACTGAGAGAAAAGTCCTGGATCCGCCACCTGATGACAACTCCCTTGGTTTTGCTTGCTCAGATTGACATTTGCAGGTGACTATCATAGAACCAATGGATTAATCGTGTTATTTGTCCACGGAAAGTCCTCAATTAGAATCTATTGCCCTTTTTTTTACAGCTTTAAGGCGTATCAATCAAAGGCACCCTTATCAGTTCCACTTGAACAACGCACACACGTGCGTGACACACTCAGCTGTGCGCGTGCTACAAGTGACACGACTGGTACGCCATATGTTAAGGTGGCATAAATTGCATTCATTTCCAGACATTTCTTCTGTTTGTTTAGTATCAAATTCAAAAGAAAAAAGTAATATCAGTTTCGGAGTTCCACGCTGTGCAGTCGTTTATGTTAACAGCGTTCCAAAAGGTTCCAAAATTGAAGAAGCTTTTCTGAAATGTGATCTAAATTCCATAAGAAAAAAAAATGAGCGGCAATAAAAGAAATATTTGTTAGTTGCACTTTAAAACTAATGCTGGAGCAGGGAATAGATTCAGCAATGAAAGTTTTATGGCACAGTTGTTGTAGAAAATTATTTAAAATAGAATTTAGCATCTAGTAGAGTTTTTGAGAAAATCACTCATTCAGAAAATATTTGCTAACATGCTGCAAATGACACAGGGATTAAAAAAACACACATCTTTTCAGTACATTAGAACGTACCATGCCAAATTGTCATAAATTTATGAGATGTGGATTATTTTGCAAAAATAATTATTTTTATAGAATATATAAACTATGTGTGCAAATGATTTTTTTAAGTTGTACACCACCTTAACAAAGGGCTTTATTCCCTTCTCTATTTCCACCTGTTGCTGTCAGCTGATTTTTTATTTACATATTTACTTTTTATAGAGATAAGAGACACCTATTGTCTGCGTGAAATGGTACTTTCTTCCATGCGCACCTACCTGACAGTGATACACTAATATTGATTGTAATTAATTGATATATTTTATTGCTGATGATATTATAAAATTGTCCATTCGCAGATTAAACGTCAGCACAGCACAACCTGCTTTAACAAGCCACTGCATTGAGTGGCCACATGGCATTTACGGCCAATATGTGGGTTTGTTTCTTTCTTTTTTTCTCATAGATAACTCATTAAAATCACCACTGCTTCGTGAGGCTACCCGTCATTTACGCCCAATTTACGTTGTGAGTAAGGGTGGCCCCACAAAGCAGGTTCTACTGCATTAAAAGTATAACAAAATCAAGAGAATATGGACTGCAGCTTTGCAAAGAAATTGTTACTGATGAAAACCATTGGGTGATCCTATATTGAAATGTTGCATCAGAATTTCAGAGAGTGTCATAAAATACATTGTGACGTGAAATTCATTTTAATTTCCCTAATTACAAATACAAATTTGACAGATTTCACCATTAGTATGTTTTATTGTTTTCACAAACACATGTAATATTTATGTTTTCGTTGATATTTTTTCAATGTTATCAAATGTTATCTATTCTTCAATGCGCAAAATAATGATGATTTTGGTAAAATTTAACTCATTCTTCCATGTAAAATATGTCACATTATGCAAACATCAGTACTTTAGCATCCTAATTTTGTATCAAACATTTCTATCAGTTATAAATTTCAATTCTATTATATTCAATTCTATTGCAGAAGTAATTAAGAAGTAATTATATAGTATGTAAAACTAATGACTACATAATTACTGGTGACCAGTACACGGAATTTGTATCAGTTTCGAAACGCCTAGAACAAAAGAGAGGACATAAGAATTTCACGCTGAGCTTTTGATGCGCCATTGTTCCCAAACTGATACAAATTCCGTGTAATGATTTCTTTCTAATTTTCAGTCCTCACATAGAGAAGTTAATTTTGTGCAATTAAACATATTTTAATACTTACATTTTTTTTCGCGCAGGCAGTCTGTCCCATGAATAAGTAATAAACCCATAAGGATGAGTATCATTGGTCCGGTTGAAATTCTCCTGAGTCCGGAAAAAGACTGGATATCCATGTTAAATGTCTCCTTCAATTTTGCAAACTATTCAATGTTGCAAAGTCACAAATCTGTTTTGAAACAAACTGAATTTAATTTACTGGAATATTATTTGCATCATAAAAATCCCTGGTCCGATGATTGCATTGTTATTTTACAGCAAATGTAGTCCAAAGTCTGAAATCCAGTTCAAATATTTTATTTCCAATTATTTTTACTCTGATTATTTCTGTGTCATGACCGCATATTCAATATGCTACTCTTGATATTAGTTTACATTTTGTCTTTATTACTCCAGTTTTCTGACATTCATTTCCGAAAAAAAGGGAGAGACTTTTTATAATTACACTGGATTTTACTCCTCGGTGTAGATTTTCTCAACTGTAAATCCAGATTGTTCCTGTTATTTTCCAACTCATTAACAATAAAAATATCCATGAAAGAAATTGTATTGCAAATGTTACTTCCAGTGGCAGTTTGTTTCTCTCCAGTTTTGCAGTCATAAATAACAATAAAGTTAATTTGCTTTTCAATTAAACTATCTCCATATTGAATCTAATCCAGATTTGGAATTGAGATCTTGAAAACATTCTGCACACTTGTTGAACAGTTTGACGAGTATGTAATTAATCCCACAAAGTGAAACTCCTGTTCCTTCAGGCATCTTGGCCGCACTACTCTATCCAGTCCCTTTCTGGTTTTAGTTCACTCCACTTTGCGTATCCTTGTAATTAAAAATTCTGCCACTTTGTGTAAATAGTAGCAGGAAAAAGCAGGCGACCCGTCATTTTTCATTTTTGACGCAAAAAGTCCTGCCAATGTGGCATTGTTAACGTGAGGCATTTACTGATAAAAACAAAAGTCCCTTCGCGATAATAAAGCTTATGAACTCTTCAAAATTGTTCCAAAATGAATAATTTGCGCTAATTTTCCAGGCTAATGTCTAGTAATAAATGCTGTGTGTTCTGGCTAGAGTTTTCTATCCCTCTGAAATCTATGATGCAGGATAGGGGTTCCACGCGGAAGACGACTATCCGTCCAACCGGATAGTACAAATCATCTGCCCCATAATATTAGTTAAAATATACAATTCACACATTACACAAAAATCGTATCATTTTGGATACGAAGAGAACAAAGGAGAGAAGGAAAGAATTTCACGCTGTGCCTTTGATGCGCTATTGTTAAACTTCTGATACGAATTCCGTGAATTCCGCTTCGCTTCCTTATATTAACCGTAATTAGATACTTGAATTCAGACTGAACGTTGAAAAGTACCATTTAAGTTCATATCACTTGGACTCGTATTAATCTTTGTTATTTTTACTTTCCTTGTGACGTTTGGACTTTTTTCAAATAAAAATCATAAACGTAAAAAACACACCAAATTACGTCAAAAATAGATCTATATTTGTAGTAACATATGGTTTTATTCGGGAGTAGTAAAAACACATGTCAAATTCGTAACTTAATTCTGAATTTAATAACTATGTACTTATAAGGAATAAATTATATAGCATTTTATGGCTGTTGTTTGTTTGGTTGAAAATTTTCAGAAGCGGATCTTGAAATGATTCAACATGTTTTAACAGCCCCGGGGAGGGCGTCCAAAATAGGGGCCAACCATGCATTAACAGGGATAGCGGGCCCCTAGGGCTTAAAGCCTCCTCCTCCTAGATGCGCTACTGAATTTAGGTGACTTATCGCCTGCAATAGATTAACCGTCTGTTGCTTTATTCTTCCGAAATACAGCTGCATGCAGATTTGTGAAAATATCAGTATTGGAGACCCATGTGTACAAATATCATGACAGCACAAAGTTACCTCTTACCAATATCTGATCCCTGCTTTATCCCTGGAAACAGACATCCACTTGACATTGTTTTCATTGTTACAGACATCATGTTTTTAATCAACTTGAGCCCTACCTTTCGTCGTCTGACATTCTGAATGAGGTTCAGAAAGAAACTCATGAAGCTTTCTGTTAAGGCTAAAGGTTAGACAAGATTTCAGCTTTTGTGTAGAGACTGAAAGGTAAAGTACAATATGATTGGCTGAAAGTCAAATAATCCACCATGCCACCAAATACACAACAGTGGAAAGTAATTTTCTGTTATTAACCACAAAGTCATCGGAATCAAACCATAGGGCACATAAAAGAGTTTAAATGCTTATTGAGATAAACAGCAAGAAATATGAACAATAACCTAGCATTCAATTATAAACTTCAGAATTTATGTTTTCCATTGGAAGAGCCTTAGGCCGGAAACTGAATAGAGTAGCAAAAGGAATTGTTCACAACAAAGATATTCAATTGTTGTCAATTTGTGTGTTCTGCTAGAAGAGCCCGAGGCCAAAATCTGAATGTCAGACGGACGGCTACTGATTACTAGCGATTTAGGGATGTCTCCAAATGCTAGCAAACCATTGCAACATCCTCTCATGGCTCAGAGAACAAATTAGTTGATTAGTGTCTTATCCCAGGAAGGTGATTCAATTTGTATCGCAAGACACTGAATGGCCTTGAATGATAGCTAGTGTTGATCCCTAATGGGAAAAGTGAATGACAAAAGAAGCAGGGGAAACGATAGAAAGTGGAGAAATATCATGTGTCCTTTTGCTTTTATGGCATAAGATCTTTCATGTTGTTTGGGAATCAGCAATTTCTTACAATTGGACAGCTTAAGTCATATACATTACTTTTTCTTGAAAATCTTCTGACATACTGTATCCGTGGCCTACATGGGTAACTTAATTGTGAACAATCCCTGAGGATCTCGTTTGATGTATGGACTTTCTGTGTTAGGCATGCAAATATGAGAATGTCTACCATGTTTCCAGGTCGAGTCCGGACATTGTCATTGCAGTTGTACAAATTTGTATCACCCATAAGAGGCCATGCACGTTTGAAAATGTATGTACAAATCGTGAAATCCCTATCAGTAGCGCATCAAAAGCACAGAGTGGCATTCGTGTTTCCTCTATTTGTTGTACGCGCTTTAAACTTAATGGGAATTTCTTGGTTTCAGTAAGAAATTAAAACAAATTCATAATTTTCTACAGAGGGTGAAATTCCTATCATTTTGGGACAATAGCGCATCAAAAGCACAGCGTGAAATTCTTTCGTTCTCTTATTTGTTCTTTCCGTTTACAAAATGATAGAAATTTCACAAGCTGGTACAGCAAATACTGAGGAAATCGAAAAAGCTTTGAATCTGTAAAAAATATTACTCCTAATTAGGACAAGTCTTTTAGCAGTAGATTCCTCATGAGATCATTCGGGGTTAATGATCACTAGAACTGGACTTATGCCACTTGCATCTGCGCTCCTTTGCTCAGGTGGTGTAAATAATGGATATTTCCCAATACACCATTGATGGGTGCATTTGATCTCTTTTTCTCTGAGCGGTAAGCTAAAGAGCCATCTTCAAGTAGACTCCGTTAAATTAACACCACCTCACGTCATTCTATTTTATACTTGATTTGAATTACCAGTACACGGAATACGTATCAGAAAAACAATAGCGCATCAAAAGCACAGCGTTAAATTCTTTCGTTCTCTACTTTGTTCTCTTCGTTTCCAAAATGATACTGTGTACTGATACATTATTCCGATATCTACAAGATTATGCTGGGAACAATAGAAGATAATGACTCAATAAGATTTTTTGAAATCACAAAAGACATAATATTGCACAGCCAATAAAAATAACACTTTCTACTTCCACATTGAGCTTAACAATTTTGCATGACCAATTATTCCTAAGGGATTGAAATTGAAAGGAAGGTCTTTGCAGAGGTCCAAAAATCCAACCTGAGTCACGGTGATAAAAGTGAACCTTCAGATGCTGTAGAATCTCATTTAAGATGATGTAAATCTTGGTTAGGTACCATGAATCAAATCAGATTTGCAACAAAAATAAGATATTGCTGTAGGATTGCTATTTGACTTGGCATTCGATTTCTACATCTGAACTGCCAATGCATGTATTCATCTAGTAAAAATTTAAAAAAGAGAAATATCCGCAACTGTAAACAAGAATAGCAGCCTTGATAAAAACACAATAGTAACTTCAGTTAGAATCAAATGTGCAGCTTTGTAATCAATTTGACTACATCTGATGGATACTGCAATGGAGGCGATAGAGTCAATACGACAGTAATGGAAAGAAGCATTATGTAACATTTTTCAGTCTGGACCTGCATGAAGATTCGTGTGCAAATACTGAATAAAGTGTCAACATTTTCTGTTACTTTCCCACGTACACATTTCATATTTTAGCCTATCGCACGTTAAAGATGAATCTATCTTAACGTCAATTCTTTATTTCACAGGACCTAAATGTGAAGTGTTTAATGGTTCAGCTCTTAAAATTCTATCAATTTGAAAATAAAGCAATTCTACGCTGTGCATTTAATTCGCGAAAGAATAACTATTGCTTAAAAACCTGATAGGCTTTGTTATGTAACAATGGACTGATAATCTATCAGACTGTAAATTTCAAAATCTTTTTGTAACATGTTAAAAACATTTGTTAAGATATATCAATCAGAATTACATTTCTAAATATCTAGAGGAATATGGCATGCAGTAGGCATTCCTTTTTGGCATGTTGTTTGATTGATTATTTTGGGATACACCCAAATTGTGATGTATAATGCAGAAACAATTCAATTGTTTTGATCCCCCAGGAGATCATGCGATGCCTTAATCTGTCAAATTTGGTGAAACTATTTTATTTGTCATCTTTCGCATTTGGGTTGTGGTTGGATATGTGAAATTAAGATAGTTCACAAAACTGTATACTATCCATCACAACACATAAACTAATTGTATATACATACAGAAAATGAAATTAAAATGATACTATAATCCATGTACCTACAGTACACCCAGCAGTCCTCTTTCAAGTAACTTGAGTGAAACTGAGTAAGTGAAGTCACTTGTGACACCCGAACCATTTGTATTCTAGCAGCCTAAATCTGATACCAAAAATAGATAGGCAATTTGTAAAGAAGCAAGAGATGGTCATGTTGTCCCCATTCTATGTAAGAAGGATCTGTTCAAGATACAATCAAGACCTATGGCACCAGATGTGTGACTAATAAAATGCTGCCTATTGACCTGCAAGCATCAGATGTCCTCATTTGAATTTGGTGTATGTCAGCAAGATATTGCAATATTTTCTGGAATTTGTCATTTTCTCTGACATCGTCTTAACTGACAATATGCAATAGATTTTCTTAACTATTTCCCAGTCATTTATACAGGCAAATTATTATTCGTGCAGGGGAAATAAAACTATTATTCTTTAAGTAACCAATGTGGACGTTTAATCCGTTACTAAAATTAGTAATACAACTCATTGGCGGATTTAGGGGGGCGCAGGAGGCGCCCGCCCCCCTTACGACCAAAATTTTCTTCATTTTTGTGCAGTTTTTCCCGATTTTTGGGCGAAAATAGGTGAAAATTGAGTTGGCGCCCCGCTACGGACCCCCCCCCCCCGTACGGGAAATCCTGGATCCGCCACTGCAACTGTCGTTTGATTGATTACTTTAATATGTGACTTTAATATTATTATCATAAATTCGAGTGCCCAATTTGTAAATTTACTTGATTTCACAGGCAAAATAAACACGAAAACCCTCACAATTCGTTTTGAGGACTCATTATATACTAAAAATTATGTAAATGATGGCTAAGAACCACTTCTTAATTGTTAACCGAAAATTGCCATGATTTTGAAGATATTGTTTTCATTTCATGTTTGATGTTTAGTTAGTAACGACAGGTTCATGATCTGAGGAAACCGGTATTGTTAATTAAAGAAACTGATTGACGTGCAAGTGAACTTCGATGCAGCAATTTCTACAGAGTGTTTTGTGTAAATTTCTTAATTAACAGCAATTAACTATAACAAGAAAATCAGTTTCTGTTCGTTGATGCATTGCCATTAAAGCGGTGGACAACGACAAAGAACTCACCTAACCACATGCAGTTTCTGCCTATTCGGCTTGACACTTTAATAACCAGTTTGTAAATAATATCTAAGCTATTCAGTTTTGAGGTATGACGATAAAAAACCGAGAAAATTTGTTTTGAGATACACATCTGAACACATGATACTAATTTTGTTGTTGTATTTGAGTTTAGTCGAAGGTAGATAGGTTCAGATGTACACACATCTCAAAACAAATTATATGTAATTTAGCCTATTTTTAAACAAATAAGCTAGTTTGTAGTTTCTGGTTGTTAACGTGACAACTTTAATCTGATTGATCTTGGAACATTCCACGCTGTGCCAGTGAACAGTATAAACGTGTAATTCTATTGTTCCAAAATTAACATTGTTCTATCTTTACTCTCATGGATCTTACTCATTTTATTAATTCTCATTTGTAATGTGACTATGGTGTGGGATGTTCAATACTTAATAAAGGGTCATGATCTCGCCATCATAATGCAATAACTGCTTCTATTTCGGGTCTTAATGTGATGGCTATCCTATTACGATGACAGATTCTCAGAGGCAAAAAGTAATTTGTCTTAGAAATGTATGTTGAAGGATCAGTATTCTTACATCCTCAAACACTACAGAAATGCACCGCCTTTACAAGACGCTGGCAATGGTGGTGCCAAAATAAATTAACTTGGGCGTATGAAGCTTGAAACATCAAAATGCATTCATATCTCAGCGAAACAAACAACTTCAAACTGTTCGCTGTGGAAACAATAGAAATTCATGATGTTTTGTTGTCCCTATGAGAGACACGACTTAGAATTCTATTGTTCGCCATATAAAACGTAATTTTTGAGCTGATGATCCTGTTTACGTCAAGAGATATCGCAACATGATGACTTGATTGATACGCAAATACAATTATACAAAAGGTGCAATAGTATTATTTGTTGAAGGTTTCCCAACAGGGAAAGCGTTTATGACAAAACAATTAAATACCAATGTATTGCTCGATACGTCCTCGACACTTATGGTACAATTGGGAATCCGTCATAGTGATTTATGTCGGGCTACTATTGAACGTACATGAACTGTGGTCAATCACCTCAGGTCAAAAGTTATCTACCATAAATCTCTCCAAATAAATTGATGAGTCCATTACCGTAATTGATCTCATAAATTTGGACCATTACGTTTAAGGGCTGCGACTGTCCCAGGAGATCCGGTAAATGTTCATTTTGCATTCTACATTATGGGAAGAGAGCTCCCGTTTGGATGGGTTTGATTGGGCAGTTTATTTGAATGCTCGTCAAGTGATTACCAATTTGATTAATTGTGCGAGCAAAATACACTGTAAAACAGACACAAAGTTAAGGAAGAATTGTGTTTCACAGATTGAGATCCTGTACTACGAGAAGGAAAATTGTTCTTTAAATTTTTTTTGTGGTTCTCAAGCTAAGTTGGAAAACATATAAATAAATTTTTATTACACAATCGTCCATATTTATACAACGGGAAGGTTACGTTTTCAGCCGTGTTTTTCTGTCTTTCACCGCAATACAACTACAGTCACCTTCCATCACAAGATGTTGGACTCTCCTACAGTAAGCTAATGGATCTTTTTATCTCAGCGTGAGGGTGCAGCACCTCATGGGCCAAAAATCTAATGTATATTTTGTATTCTGTTTATGTCAAAAAGGCTGTAGTGTTTAAACGACTTGACCGAGAAACTTCCTTTTGGTACATGTATTCATGTATATGTGTATAGTTGTGATATCTAGGTTGGTTCAAGATAACAGCAATAAAATTGTTCTATTTGTCTGCCAATCTCACCTGCGAGAGGGAAATATTGTGGGTGTTATTTTTCTTTTTGTTTTGTATTAACAGAGGAATGAAACAGGAGAAAGCACTGGTACCTATTGCCACATTCAACAAGTCGTGATAGTGTAATTAATTTAGATACAATATAAGCTTCTTACATTTATTCCACAACACTGAGGAAAGCTGTCATTTAAACCCTCAATATCAATACGAAGCTAATAGAGTTCTGACTCTCATAACATCTGCAGGGTAAGCCTCACTCATACAGAAGCGTAGTTCTTATGCACTTGAAAGTTAAATTAAGATAAAATCTTACTGAACTAGATATGGACGTAAAAAGGCCATAGAGATTCCTTATTTGTGGAATATGTAGTTGAGATCAATCAAGATTTAGGCTACCAGATGTGTGACTACTAACATGCCGAATATTGATCCAATGGCATCAGATGTCCTGATTTGAATTTGGCAACATGCAGTTGGAATAAAATGATCCTACAATAATTGCGGGTCCTGAGGCACTATTACACAATTGAAACAATGTACATATCCTGTTCTTTTAGATGAAATGCCTGATTCCATTGAAAGAGAAAAAGAAAAACATTCTCCAAATGTTTTCTGAAGAGGTAATACATCATGATATCTGACAGGAAATTCAGGAACTGGGGATGATAAAGGGAATGATAGGGCAATGGAAGGAAACAATGTCAAGGGCCTGTCTGCCTAGCTGCCCACTTGTTGTACAGATGTTCGATTGTTGTTACACACATGGCAGTTCGAACGGTTAAATAACCATTTGAGTTCATTTAATGGCATTCTGTTCAGCTGAAATTCCTGTCAATCTGGACACGTACATAACAAAGGAGAGAATAGAGGGATTTCATGTGGTGTGCTTTTGATGTACTACAGCTCAAAAACTCACAAGAGATTGAAATTTTGAAATCAATGATAAAGATAAGCAGTTTCTGAACATTAGCCAGTACATTTTGTGGACAATAATGTACCGGCGCTTCGTTGGCCATAGCTTTCTTTCTGGTGTTTAGGTCTCAAGTTACCATTTAGTTACTGCAGTGTGGTCTAGACCACTACTATTCACTCTTAGTGGCTGCTGCGTAACCACTCTAATACATGGCCGTATCCATGCCGTTACCTTTTCAACATTTTATCTGCCACAAAACGAAGAATTTGGAATATAATTACATTTCGATTGCAGCGATACTAACTTCATTATATCCAAATTGGAGAAAAATTCAATATTAAATTTTCCCTTTTTTTCCAATTTTGTAACAGCTTATCTGCCTCTACCAAAGGGACTGTGAACTTAGCTTTTCACTTGCCTATCAATTATGAATCTGCAAGATTGAATTTGGGTAAAAGGAGTGTTTTATCATCTGTCCATTACCCAAAGTGAAGCTGTTGTAAGACTTCAAGTAGAAGGCGAATTGTTACACTTTTTGAATTCTGAACCAGCTTCACTTATTTCACCGGCTACTTTGATCTTCAAATGTAATTTGTGTCATTAAAACCATTCCTAAACCAAAAATTTATTTCAGCTCCTGAAATTCCTATCACTTTGAAACAATAGCTCATTAAAAGCACAGCGTGGAGTTATTTTGTTTTGATAGGGATTTCAGGAGCTATTGTTTTCTCTCGGTACAAGAAGTCAACAGATTTGAGTATGTAAAACAAATTCGCTCAGCGGCTGTGTACGGATGTAAGGTGAGCGACTCATAAATGTCCTTTGCTTTTCCACTCGTCGATAACAAGTTCTTTTTAATGCTTTGAATTTAAGCTTAGCTATTCGTGTTTTGTTTATTCAATATTAGACTTCTCACATGTTAATTCACACTTTATGTTTGCCTGTTAATACTGTAACCTTCATTTGTGCTTTGTAACACTTATTGCTCACTTAATACTCCAGAATAGGTAATACATCAAAAGATGCTGCAAGAATATGTGGGTGTTAATGGTGATGAAAAATTCTGCTTGAGAGCCACAATAGGACCCTTCTGACAGCTTCCATTACTTAGTTTAACGGCTATACGCTCAGAAGGTAAAGAATAGTATTAATGGAATGAGGATTTACTGAAAGCAAATCACAATCACGGTTTAAAATTTTGGGTCATGACATAAACTCCTTAGCTACTGAAAGTGCTATTAATTTGGAAACGTACAGAACAAAAATGGAAACAGAAGAACCTAATGACGATGTGCTATTGTTTCAAATCGTGTAGGAATTTCATCCTCTGATACATGCTACAAGGGAAGATACATGCTTAAACATATAAAGAGCTGCGCTGCGCCGTAAGATTATTAAAGTTTTAACCACAAAGTAGCTGTGTAGAGAATATTCCAATGAAAGAGGGTGCAAAATTGATGAATACTCGATCACAATCAACATTGGGACACATTTTTAGATTTCAGTCCTATCATTTTGGAAACGAAGTGAACAAAGGAGAGAACGAAAGAATTTCAGTCTGTGCTTTTGATGCGCCATTGTTCCAAAATGATAGAAATTTCACCCTCTGAGATATACATACAATTTCAATCTCATGAAATGAGTATTTCATTTTGAAAATTATTTAATTGTACGCTGAATTGGGAATTTTTCTTGCTGTAAAATGAAGTTGTACGATCCAACATTTCATCCGCTTGCACCAGCTTATTGCAACCGACGACCGACAATTTCATCCATTTAGTGGAGGATCCTAGAATAACATTGTCGCATTATACACGCAGACAGATTACAATACACTAAGAATTTCTTCTCAGTATATTATAATTTGGTTTTCTGAATAAGGTTGTTCTCGAGAGGATTCTGAGCCATTAAGGTTGCAGCATCTTAGCAAATTTATATATTATTGAATCGGATTAGTGCTCGGCTGTGGACATTAGATTTTATTATCTGTCAGATTATGCAACAGATTCATAGACTTCTACTGTGTCTAAGAATGATTGAACGACTACTTTGTATGCCAAAAGTATGTACAACACTTAAGCCATCTTGTTGTTTTGCTGACGATAAATATCACATGAATATTGCATATAAATGCATACATTAATATTTTCTGTACGTGTTATAGGCCTTAATATTCAGAGTCTGTTCCTTGGTTTTTGACAACACCAAATTTGGAACGATTGGGTAAAACTATTGTGCTAATTTCTGGGTACTTGTCAAAACAAGAGTGTTTCATTCCTTTTTTTATATAATTTATCTGTATTTCCATTCTATTTTCGCTTACTTGCCTGCCGCAGCAGAGACTGAAATGGTCTTCATTTTATCTCTATGCTGTGAAATAATTTCTTATGCATTGTTACCACCTGCCTTATATATATATATACCCGACACACATGTACATTGTACTGTAATTTGTACATGCTGTACAGGTATACCTCTTGAAGAGCGCGCCGTGCTTTTCGTGTAAACAGAAAATGATTATAATTTCTGGAGATGAGTATTTGGAAACGTAAGTAAGGTAATAAAAATACTTATTTAAATGAAAGAGCTGCAACGAATATTTATTTTGACGTTGCTACCAGTTATTTTAGCAGCAATAGTAAAAAGACACTTCCTAATGAAACCATGCCTTTGTTGATAGTTTGAAAGAGATCTTAATCACTCCATCTATTGAATCTCCCTTTCAGTAATGAGATTTACTTAATGGGTCTTTCATATTAATTTTCTAAAATTAGTTCAATGTTTTATGGTAGGAATGAATCGGTAGCTCTAACAAAAATAACGACGTTTTCTGTATTGTGTTCTGTGGTCTTTGATCTAAAGACGACACAATGTAACCTTTCGCACTGTAAAAAGTTTCCAGTCCAGAAGAAAATTACTGAATTACAGTTTGTGGCAATGTTATTCAATGTTTAGAAAATATTTACTGCTGAGGCACTTTTTGAAAATACGCAATTGCAAGATATAATGAGTAACAAACGAAATCGCTAAAACATGAATGCGACATGCGATTCAATAATAAAGCATAAAATTGACAGAATTAATCTCAATCAATCAGACTAAAAATACAATCTGGAATTTCAGAATATTTCAATTTGATCTTTCTGTGAACTGCTTTCACTAACAATTACATGGATTACAACCGGAAGGACAATTGACGAAATAATCACAGGTAAGTGGATTGAATAACCCGCAATTTAAAAATTGTCACAATCATTAATCAGACAAAACATAAAAGGTAAATATTGGAAAATAAGAGCTTCACGCAGTGAACACAGATCAATGATAGAGTCAATCTGCACAGAGAAACATGCACAATGGCTATTATAGCTTTAAATGTAATTGGAGTAATTTCCCAGAGACGTTGTTTTTTATCGCTTTGTCTTTATATCCAGGCCTTTGTTGACATTTGCTTTTCAGGACATTATCATAGAATGTAATTCTGCCGTCCCTACTTGTTCAACTACCGGTTCAGTTCTAAACCAAACTGGATTGAAATATTTCACTTTTGCACCCATACCAGGAGTTAAGTAATTTATTTGTTTTACCACAGAAATTTAGTTCTCTTGTGCTGCACTAGTGTAGCATAAGCAGATCATAGGAGTGCAAGATTCCATTATTTTTGGTTTGTATTATCAAATCGTGAAATTCCTATCAATTTTGAAACGTGTAGAACAAATATGTCCAAATATATTGCCACAACGTATGCGTACACGAACAGCAACACTGTGACCAATGAAATATGGCGCCAATTGATTTTTGTTTCCCACAGGGGTTAACCAGTCGAATTGATGTTTTCAGCTCAACATGTCCACTGTTACTAATCTACTTCATCTAAGCATAAAGCAGTAGTGGATCAGTAAGGTGTGCGAAGAACCCGTGCTTTAACAGGGGCTAAGGCCCTAAATTTTCCACTGGAATTCACATAAATCGACTTTAGCCCAGTGTATCATTTTGTAGGTCAAAATCATAAACTTAAATTTGGTAGTGACCGCAGTAAGTCACTTAGTTTATCAGTCCTATCATCTGTACACTCAAAACAATCATGTTTGTTTAAAGTAGCTTATCATAATATACTAAACAGGAGGGTGCTTGTCTCGCTTGCTCTAGTGGTCATGAGAGATTGTTTATGTCTGACTTGAGATTGCTTTTTCTCTATGATAATGACATGTTTTATTTTGCAATAGATTTCTTTGCTTTTTTTACCGCAATTTCGATTGCGAGGAATATTGTCGTCAATCCCGTAAACCATGTTTTCCTTTAAGGGCTTGTCCAGAAAGGAAAGTTAACATTTTCGTGACAATAATGGACTGCCGCCCTTGTCGTAACCTAAGTCGATGAATCGCCTTAAAAGAGACATATAATAAATCAAGACGGGCACACATAACTGGTGCCCGCCCCCACAATTTTATTAATGTAATACACCAATTATAGTAGCGCACATAGTATGTAATTTGTGTACAGTTTATTTACCGTGACGATGGTAGTAACCAATGGTTTAGTGACCTGCACTCAAGCGTGTAGATATTAAGTATTTAAGGGAATGTAATCTTAAGTGAAACAGATTTTTGTGTTTGGTTAGACTTGACTCTAGTAATGCACTGGTGTGCCGTTTGTAGTTTGTATGATTAAATAAAGTAGCTTGTCAACTAAATTCGCTTAGTTGTCTTACTTTCAACGTGGACTCCCCATCTACTGTAAAATGGTATGACAATTTGGTGCATCATCTGGGAAATCAATTAGTTGAAAGTTGATCCTCACGAGGCAAGACAGGCAGATTTTGCTTTGGACCAGCTCTACAAACATTTTGACTGAAAACATTGCACACATTTGTAATACAGTGCTCAAGTATAGAGTCAAGTCACTATACTCAAAAGAGATTGTGTACCCCTAGTAATAAGGCTGCAGTACACACCTAAAACCTTGACGAATAAGAAAACTGCTGAGGTCAAGACTTGCAGACAACCAGTCTTCGCTGAATGAGACACGTGTATTTCATCAAGAGTCAGCTAGCTGCAATCGTGATGTTCAATGCTGAGAAGTAAGTGTTTACCTTCTTTGTAGCTTGATTTAATGTTGCAGTGATATACAAATTTGTAGTGTAGAAACCATATCGATAGGTTAGCAGAATCTTCAATAGTACAGGCATATGCATTCAGCTGAGATAATTGATAATTCGGTGATAATAATATCTCAAACTGTAATAGAGAGGAATGTCTTTGAATACCCATGAGCATAAGTAATTAAATATAAAAGTGTCATATTATTAAATTAGACAGTTAGTTAATATAATCGTACTGACAAAAACCAAAACAGTAGGGGTAATTAGTAGTTGTTAAGTACACAATGGTTAAACCCAGGAGATCCAATAAAGGGTTACAAAAAGTAAGGTCAGCCACCCTAAGAGAACAATGTTTTTTTAGGTATTGACATGGAAAGAGGGCATTTCGAAGATGTGACCCAGGATAATTTGAATGTACATGCTTTATGCAGTGGCAAAACTATTCCCACGCATGTACAAACTGCAATGGCATGGAGGTGGGGCTTTATAAATGGGTATGATTCCGAAACTAGCATTCTTACAAATACTACTAGTAACACCCATAATTTGAATAACCCACCACTTAACCAACCCCAACAACCTCCTTCACCTCCTCCATTACCTCAAGTAGTTGATAAAAATCTTAAAGTTTCATTAACCTCCCAACATGATATGACCATTACTAATGGTGCAACTGGATTGCCTCATCATCATTCTGATGATATGAGTTCTGAAGCTGCCAATGACATCCAAGGTACTCTTAACATAGCTACTCAAGAAATAAATGGGAAATATTTTCAAAATCTGCATTCACCCTGTAACCCTTCACCTGAAGACTCCAACCATTATTCGGTACCTTATGCTCCTGCAGATAAATGTAGGCCAGTACCTGTACCCAGAGTTTCTCATCAATCGTCACCCACCCCTATGCATCGATAATAAGTAATCAGCGAATGGGCAACTCTGATATTGATGACATGGGTATTACTACAGATAATTATGACACAGATGATGCTGTGACTTTCAACATTTCACAGCAGATTAAAAGAAACCACTCAGTATATGCTGAGATACAATTTGACTACTCGACAGAAGAATATGTCTTCAAAAACTCTGACAGGGTAGTAGAGTGGACCTTACACCCAGAATACATAGTATTCTGGATGAGACAAGGTATACAATTAAAATATAATTTAGACAGCAAGTCTTTGGAACATGTAAGTGATAAGCAACTTGCAGCAGATCGCACTAAACTTCTAATTTAGCAGGGCCAAGAGCTGTATAAGCTGAAGAACATGAGCCACTCCATAATTTCCCCTAAAAAAGACCAGAGTACCAGGGCAATTAACTACACAGACAGCAAGGGGGGATCCCAAGCAAATCAGGGCAGTGTTAGTAACCATATGACAAATGCCACAGACAAGGGGGGCGCCGCTCATGTTGCAGGTGCTCATTTTGATTTTAGAGGGGAATTTATAGATGATGAGCTGTATGACAGAAACACTGATCATCTTATAATGTTAGGCAAACACCAGCAACAGTTCCTCAATCTCGGTACTTTCTCTGATTCTTGGGATATGGCATCATACCAGGATCAACCAACAAATAGCTCATTTGCCCCCCACAAAAATGCACGAGAGATTTGCATCAATAGGAAGGGCCAAACCGGCTCATCATAAGAGATTAAAAATCACCCTTGCCTCCATACCTATGATACCTGAAGAAATACATAATAGAGGAAATTCTGGTCCTCAATACGATGACTCTTATCAAGGATTCATAGAGAGGTACCAGCATAACCCCCAAAATCCAGACTCAGTTGTTAGAGCTTTGAACAAGGGTATGCAAGATATTAGGTATCTAGATTGTAGACTAGAGGGTCACTACAGAACGCAATATGAAATGCAAAATAATCCTGACAATACACCCAAGAGTAGACCTGCCAATGAGTGTGACTTTCTCGGCAAGCAGAATATGTCACAAAGACTAAACGCAGCCTACATTGACAATAATACATTACTTGCTAAGCAATTACAAGTGGATGAAATAAATAGCCACAATCAAGTCATAAAACAAGAATTGAGAGATGCTAAATTAGCAGCTCAATTGGAGAGGG
>JBCAUI010062107.1:0-20271 GCA_038406195.1 Haplosyllis anthogorgicola | reverse complement strand
TGTAGTTTTGGGGGGTTTTTGCACAAAAATTGGGGAAAAGTTGGGGCGCCCCAAGGTTGGCGCCCCCCCCCCCCCTACGAGAAATCCTGGATCCGCCACTGCTAATAAATGGTCACTGGTAAAGTTTTCGTGCATACTGCAAATAGATTACAGATATTAAACCAGCTCTCAAACATTCTTTATTGAAAGAAGTCAATACAATGTAATTGTCTTGGAAAACGTTTGGGGAAATGCCAGGTTTGATTTTGCAAGCAGTTCACACTGGATTGGGCGAACATGGTAATTTGCGAACTGTTACTCTACGGTAAAGAGTTCACACTTGTACTAATACACTATCTAAACATTTGAAGTAGTTTATCATAGTACTCACCAGCCATACAGTCAAATTCTATTTGAAAGTAAATCGTTCTTCCTGCGGCTCCACAGGATAGAACACTGTCCTTATTGAGTGAATTCCTGACGTTCACAGCGCATTGGTTCTTACCATTGCATTGTTGTAGACCACCCTCCTGTGTCGAAACAAGTAGAATCCATGTCAATAATTTAAAGAAAAAAGGCGTTTGATAAACCGTGCATTTTGTAAAAAGTACATTTATCGCAAATGACAAAAGTGCAAACGCGTCAATGAGAATTTTACATCGCGTACAAGTCACTGAAACTATTTGCACAAAAGGGTAAAGTCAAGTGACACAATGGAAAAAGTCATCACAGAAAAACAAAAACGATGGCAGCCTATCAACTATGGCGTGTCAAAGGCCAGAAAAAGTGCCAGGAAGGGTCAGAGTTGGATCATGGCAACTATTGTCTTTGTACAAATAAATTGGCATTATTTCAAGATCCCAAAAATATTTAGAGGGGAAATAATGGAATAATCACAGGATTACATACTGCCTTTATTAAGCCAATATTGCGCTCAATGCGGTAAAGACGCTTGACTTACTAAATATTGTAAAAAAAAATTTTTAAACTTAATCTTTAATACATGCCAAGACTAAACAATGGCCAATTTGCGCAACTTAAATCACGACATGTGAAATGTAAACAAAAATCTTCAACGGTTACGCAATAGGCTAAATACCTGTATAACACAATCCCAGGCCTGGTAAGAACATGCGTTTGCTCTGCTAAGACCAGTAAATGCTGTCTGTACTCGGATCTTATAATTCTCAGGACAGTTAAGTTGGACGTTTACTGTTCCTTGACCGTCGTAACATCTACTGGCCTTGAACATCACTGAAACAAGTATTTATACGAACATAGATAATGCTGGTAATTGCAATAGTGACTTAAGCATTTGTTCAATGGATAAAGCATTGGGGAGTCTAGGAGATTTTAATCACTGAAACAGCACGGTTACAAAAAGGGATTCAGCTGGTGTGGCAATGTCACCATGCTTAATTACTGCTAATTACTAAAGAAAGTAAAAATCAAAGGGCCATTGCCACTACATTAACAATACTTATTAAAGCGAAAAGCGAACTTTTTGATTATCTGTACAGTTGAGCGAAACTGGTCTTTGATCATAGTTTACAATAATATTGAGAATGCTTTCGAAAAGATGAAACCTAAAGCAGTTCCTTAGTTCTTACAACAAGATATACTAACCTGGCGTGCTTGCGCTCGAATCCTGAATTGTAACCAAGAAAAATAAGCTTACTCCAAAACATAACCATTTCATTTTAGTCATCTTGGAACTTTTCCATTTAATGTCATTTTCATACAAATAAATTTAACTTTGAATAGTTTCTGTTACATAATTGTGCAAATATGACTCTACACGTGTCAAATATGAGAATGAAGCTTGGATGAAAAGTGATAAATGTATCAGACTTTTGTAATTATTACCCCCTGCAGTAAAAGTATCTGATCATTACGCTAAATATATAATCACTTCCTATTGTCTTTCAATTATTTGACACCTGTCATCCCCACTTGCTTTTCTGCAAATACAAAGCATTTGCGACGAACATAGTTCTGTGATTTACCATGGGATATTTTCCCTGGGGTGTCAACATATTTAAGGATACTTAAGGTAATGATGATGATATTTAATGCCACATAACGTGAACGTTATAAACAGGTGGTAAACACTTTAAAAGCCACACCCAGTTTTAATGTACCTTTTGATCAGTGGTATATTCTTTATTTACATGTCTATACAGTAATTATATAAGTGACATTGAGTACATGTAGCCGCCAATACAGGTAGAACTTTCCTGCGTTTGTTAATTTGGATACGGTTAATTTAGTATTGTTGAAAAGATGTTCTTGCGTTTGATTTTGCTGAAAAGGTTCACAAGACTTGCATTTACGAATGTTTGGATTATTTTAGGTTCATAAATTGTATGTACAGAAATGTTACACCTTTATGTACATTTGCTGTATGATACGAAAGGTTATACCTGTTTACACTTAAAATTAATTAAATTAAACCCTTGCCTCCCACATAATCCGTTCCTGATATGTAAACCAACGTCAACATTTACATTTCTGTCCCTAGAGATTTAAAAGTCAACTGCACCTGTAATTAAGATGTATGCGCCCAAGTCTTTGCACGCATTGCGTGGTACAGTCTCACATATTTTCCAATAGTTCTTCTGTAAATATTTTCAAATCGTAGTGTAAGTTTTAAGCCCCAATCGATGGATTTCAGTTTGGTGCAAGAAAGACTTTGAAATAAGTATTCTGTCCTTTGATCAGTTTTTGCTTTTGTTGGGCTTCGGAGTTCCATTTCTACTCCTGTTCTGTCTGGCACTGTCCGTGTCACTGCCCTGTGAGAGGACTGAACCTGCGGAGTTGGGCGATCCTGGTCGCGGGGAGTGGTCTCCGTACGTACGCTTCTTCGGGTAGTAGGTCGCTGCAGGGATGTGAGATATGGATTCCTTGTGTCTTCTTCTGCGGATACAGAACAAAGTGGTACATTTGTAAGGCAATTAAAAAAGGTGTGTTGTTAATTGACGGGGATGGTGATTCACGCCTCTACGTGTCAATAATTTAAACTAATCTCTTGCATAATTGCATATATTATTCTCATCATTGTCGAACTAATTGGTTAAGATCTTTCAATGTTGGTACGTACCGCTTGACCCAGATGATGAGAAATACTACGATGATGATGATAACGGCAATAAGAATACAGCCCACAATAATTCCAACTGAAACCGAAGAGAATATAATATAATAAACATAGATTTTGAATTGTATGTGGGAAGAAAACAAAATTGAATTTTTTGAATACCAAGAAATTGTATAACTTGCTTATCATATATGAGGCATTACATAAATACCCAAGAATAGGATTTCACTTGTTTTGCGGCTCAAAGACGAAGAACCTGAAATTTATAACCTGTAATTAGTATTCTATTCCAATAACGCATACGTATGTCAAGTTGAAAATGATTCTAACCATGAATGCCTTTCAATCGAAGACCGAACCACCCGCTACACCAATAGTCATTAAAACACCAAAGATATTAAAACATGAAAAACCAATACAAAAATATAGAAACTTAACCTTCAAATGACCTTGACCTTTAAATGACTTTGACCTATCTTTTGACCTTGAAAATTAGTCAATCATATAAGAACATTTGAAATTTGAAATCAACAAAAAATTAAAAATTGACCTTCAAATGACCTTGACCTATATATTGACCTCATTTACTTGAAACTAACATTGAAACATATGATATTGGCAAACATTAGTCAAAAATAGCACAATTTTATAGCTGTAACCTTGAACTTAACCCAATGACCTTGGTACTCAAACTTGACCTAGATATTATAAAGATGTACTACCATACCAAAAAAATTAAGTTTCTTGGTCAAGTGGTTCAAAAGATATAGCCTGTACAGACAGACAGGCTAACACACACACACACACACAGACAGACAGAGAGACAGACACGGCTGAAAACATTACCTTCCCGCATACGCAGGACCAGACAGTCATGATTTATAGTCACTGTTATTAAAATCGTGACAACCATTTTTGGATTTAGAGGAGAGCTTGATAAATAGTATTAAATACATCAACGCCAAGGCATTAGTGTCCACCAGACTTTTATTGAGATTTTAGTTAAAGTTTATTTAAACTTACTAACTTATTTGAACTTACCATATCCGTTATATTTGTCGGACATTTGGCCATTGTAGTCGGCAGGTTGACTACTATCTGTTGGCCGGTTTAAGTAGAGGTCATTGTCTTCAGATGAAAACCAAAGTAATGTAGCATCAGGTCTAGTGTCAGTCGTAGGAATCTCTGTAGTCGTCGTAGTGGTGGTTGTTGTGGTGGTTGTTGTCCAGTGCATTGGACCACATGTCATCTGCAAGCTTCCCAGTGCTACCAATATGAAAGTAATTGGATAATAAGATGAACCTGGAGGTGATAAATACTGTAGTGTAATAGGTGAAGACACTACTGCACTTAACTTCTATTATCTTTAAAGATCACTTGGAGGAAAACATGTAGCTCTGACTCCCAATACATGTAGATACGCTGGATATTTTGGCTCGTCGTCGCTCACTTTCGCTCATTAACCATCACACACCATTATTGTTGCTCGTTACTTATTGCAATCCCAGTTTGTCATTTCCATCACAGTTTTTAATGTCAACGTTCGTACATGTCTTTACCTTCGACCTGCAACCAAAATCCTTTTTGCTGTTGCCAGTCGTCCGTGTTGAAGTAGACTTGTAATTCGTGCGTTCTGCTCGTGATGTTGTAGTTTCTTGCTAACCTTCCACATCGCGGCATTCTGGTTGTACCGTCTGTTATCTGAACATTAGATGAGCCAAAATAAAGTAAGTTCATTTTGTGTCTGACAGTCAGTCAATCTATCTGGGTGTGTCTATTCTTAACTGCAGAACTTTCAATGTAGACTGATGAAAAAATAGACATCTCTGGACACTCGAATCAAATTTGATAAAATTATCATTGATCTTATTGCACACTTGTACCAGTTGTTACCTGTAAAATATCTCTCTCGCAATTTTCACTCCATTCCAGATCAAAGTCCGCGAAAGTGAGTAAAATCCTTTGATCTATTTCTGTTGTTATGTTACAGACGCACTCGACTGATCCGGGGTATCTTTCTGGATATCCTGGACTCATTAGGTATGCGTTACGTTTCGTTTTCTTTTCGGATCGTTCGCATATGTTAACAATATCACTTTCTGCAAATGTCAAAGAAAATTTACATAACATCCGTAGATTGTCAATTTCAGCAGAATTCAGACATAAACTATGGGAGCATGCATGCATTGGACAAATGCAGCGTATTCCACATACTAAAGATAAAATGCAAGTTAATTAACACTCATGCAGTTGCGAAGATTTAGATAAATACACGTGTGAAATTTGTAAATATGTACAGCTTCATGTTTGCAAAAGTTTGCGCCTCAGAACGAGAACTCACTTGGTATACACTTGTACAGGGCGTAGTTGTAACTGCTGTAAGCCCTACACTTAGACATCCACGCCACGCTGACGGTGATCCCGCAGTGCGGTTGTCCCACACAGGAATCAGCCAGTTTGTCCTCCGTGTCCTTCGTTAGAACTTCCACACAGTCTCCATGTTTGTATATGCACTGGCCTTAACATAGATGTAAAACAGTATGAGTATACTGTGTGTGAAAATGAAACAATCTATAAAATGGTTTCGCATGAAAAGCTCTGGAAGCGTTGCGGCCTTGTTTTACACTGGCGGATCCGGGATTTTTCGTGGGGAGTAAGGCGCCAACCTTGGGGGCCTAATTTTTACCCATATTTTTGCAGAAAAATCACCAAAAACTGCGTGAAAATGAATAAATTTTGAGCCGTGAGGGAGGGCTGAGGAGGTACACACAGCCCTCTGGCGCGCCTTTTTACCTTTCAGAAATTCGCTCAGGAAAATGGTAGATGTGTGTATTCCAGTTTAATCATATTAACTAAAATAGTTTCTTCGGATTTTGTCCAAATAGTTGTGAATTATTATATTTTGATACCTGGTTTTTGGCCAATGCCTTGGACGGCGTCCACAATCTGAATCATCTCGTCTGGATTACACTGATCGAAATCCAACTGTGGAACTCCAACCACGGAAAAACACTTGTTTGCGGCTTTCATTCCTGAAGAACATGTGTGTACAACTTATTAATTATCTTTATTGAAAAATGAATAATATGCTTGACAAATATTTTGGGGAGTAACTTCGAAAATAGCTTGGATGCTTAGGTCTTGTTAAAAAACCAAGTTTGTGATACTTATTCTGTTGTCGTTAAATTACACTGTATTGTTTATTTCAGAAGTATTGATAATGTGAACAAGGTATACAAAATTATTAATTTCTGACTTAGAAAAATTGTCAATGGTAATTAGAACATACACTAGATTGTTTAAAAATTTACTTGAGACACATCATGGATATTTTCTTGACGGTCATTTCACCAGTTTGGAATTTTAGATTTCAGAAATCGCCTTTCCTAACATAACAACACAAATAAATTTGAAAGTAAGAAAAGTATTACTAACCATAATGCGCAATCTGCGAGTATGACGTTTGGAGTCGAAATGTAATGAGTATTGCACTGTAAATGAAATGATTTAAAAAGTCCATTTTCCAGTCCTTCATGGTAAAGTATCTCGCTGTTGGAATGTATTTACACAGTACGTGACTAGTGGGAAACCCATTGTACCAACCGACATTTTACAGTTTAAGTGCAAAACATAAGGTTAGTCATCTTCACTGGGCCGGGTCACTCCCTGTATAGTTTTCTGTTTACTTTTTTGACTCCATGAGAAGAGTTTGACCACATAACTGGCGTAACAATTTTCTCCTTCATGTGCATCTGTGGTCATGAGTTATTGGCTCGAATCACTGAAGGCTTGTGTCACAAGGTCATTTGGATAAATGGTCTTTATTTATCGGATGGGAAGGGGCTAATTCACGTAAATTGCGCAACAGTTTCCTTATTTGGTAACTTTTTATTGAAATAAAAAACTCTTGTTTGCAATTTTTATTCAAAAATACTAAACATATTTCCAGCTACTGTTGATTACAGATGTTAAAATGGGCGGACCCAAATGAGCAGCTCATTCAGAATTATCATATCTCACCGCAACTAAATAATGAATCCAGAATGGAGCTAAGGTAAACATAGCATTTTTGTAGATAATGGTTATTTCTACAGTCGCTAGCAGGTCGTCCATGGTAACAGCCACGATGTCCAGAACAACAGCACAGGTTGTCATTGGATACAGATACTTTTTGTCTGTTGATTCCAAAATGATGCCTGGATCGAGGTACCGATAAGCAGTATGCCGAATATCTAAATGTTGGGGGAGGGTGAGCAAGAGCTTTCACCCAGTATAACTAATTTCCACGTTTCTGTTTACAGTTTGTGGGGATATTTTGGGGAAAATCCAAAACAGCCCACACAGGCATAGTGTGTTCGTCTTCAGTTGGACTTGTTTTAAGACTTGATATATTAAATGTAAATTACATCTACATTAACTTGCCTGTTTACATCAAAACCCGTAATGTATGTCAGTGTTCTTTAAAATACTTCGAAATGGAATTCAGATTTCGATTAATTGGTTCTTGTCAAATGATCGTGTGCATGCACTACACGCGAGGACTTGAAGGTCAATATGTCGCACGTGTTAAGGTCACTTGTTTCTTAAGCGACACTCATAAAAAGCATCTTACCAAATACAGACATTTAGGCGGTGGTTGTTTGAGTATGGCAGTACCCAGTTTGACAAATTGTTATTTTATTATGATTATTTACAACAAAGAGGGCAGACTAAATTTAGTTGGGTGTTCACACATTACTGATCAAGAAAACGGTTACATCATGCGCCCATGTCGGAAAACAAAAGGAGACAATCATCAAGGGAATCAAGAACAAAAGTGTTCAGAATCCGGAAAGGGGGCTGTTTTCTGTGACTTCCAGCCTCATCCAGTTTCCTTCTGGAGTCCTCTTTCCCTTGGATATCCCCCACATAACTAATAACCCGTGGTTGCTTAACTTCAGTAATCAAGCAGAAGCTAGTTAAGTTGTACCGCTGCACCACGGTATCGCTTAAATACTTTGTTTCAAGTTGCACTTTTATCCTATTTGTACCAAATGGGTAGTATGGTAACAGGTAGAGACGGTGTCTCAAAACAATACTACAGTTTCTCGAAGATTGGATGGTTTTAGCCTAGATTATATGAGAATGGCCATTCAGTAACTGTTCTTTTAAAGAAATCTATAGTCTTTGAAGTAAAATAAATTTAGTAAATGGTAATAATGTTTTAGTAATTGAAGATGGATTTTTTTACTAAGGGTAAAATACGCTCGTAAGTTGTTACTGAGTACAAATATGTGACGAGACTAAGATGTACGACGGCAAGAAAGGAAGTGTTCCTAACCTTGCCAAACTTTGTGAAATATGTATGAGCGTGCCGTGTAACATGTCTGCAACATGTGGTACCTTGCTCATATTAATTACTGTCATAATTTATGATGGATTGGTGGGAAGCTTACACGGTGTTTCCCTGGAATATCTGATACATGTCAAAGCCAAATTTAGTACAACTGCTCCAACCATCTGGTGCCATAATATGCGTAACATGACGCTATGAACATTTCATTTCTTTATTGGCGTTACTATGACAGAGGCCGCAATATAAGGCATCAGTTGTAAGATCATAATGTTACCCAACCCCAACGTTACAATGCCAGATGACTGCAGTGTTGTTGCAGTAAAATTTACACGAATTCGGAGTTTTGTTTTCCCGTGACCAATTTCTTTCGGTTTTGACCGTGACCAAATTCTTTCGGTTGGACCTTCGCAGGAGAAGGTTTCTTTTCTCCTTGCTGAATGGACGGGTTTTTGCTGGTTGTAAAATTTTTATTTACTACATTTTTGTCGAAAGTATAGAAAGGAAATAATTGTAATTATACATTTATTCAAATTAGGTGCGATACAAAATATGTGAACCTGGATTTCTTAGAAGTGGATATTTTTGTATGTACAAATGAAACTGTGAAAAAGAGAACATTGTTTTACTTTAACATATAATCACCTTCATGATATCCAAGATAAATATACATAATGTAATTGAAAAACAAGTTAGTTTCAATGTGCAGTTCCAAGTAGAACTATATGAAGAACTGTAAATTGTATTTTTTTTAAGGCAAGCAGTTCAACCTGGTTTATTACCGAGATCATTAATAGGTCTGAAGCAATAAAATGCAATAGATGTTTAACTATGTACAAATCAGGATTTTCTTCTGAGTTGTGGCTGTATAATATTCGTCACCACAATTTTTACGTTTGTTGATTAATTAAATTGTTCTTAGACCCGTATTTTGAATTAGGCGTAGCTCTTTCCCCTTTCTCTCTGGTTTCTTCGCACAATGCATTCCTTTTTGTGGTGTTGCCTGATTGAGTGATTAGGATCAGCCCTGTTTATAACGCTGCAAAAATAGTTACTTTTATTAGGTCACACTACGTATGAAAAAAAGTCTAACTTACGAGCACATACAAAAGTGAACCATGATAAAAACACACTAGATGAAACGATACTTACAATCTGACAACAATTCCAATAATAACAATGAGCAAAATACTTCCGATCACACTTGCGGCAATAATAGTCACTGAAATAGAAAAGATACATCATGTACGCGTGGTGACATCTTAGTGCAAGTACACAAAAGCGGGAAAAGATGACAAGGACGACATTGTAAACGGTCTTAGAATCGCCAAATGAATAGAAATTAAGAAGTGGATTTGTAAGCAAAGTTAGAACAGTCAAATAAACAGCTATCCGCAAGAATTGTAGAAGAACATACCAGTTATTGACTCTCCTTCTCGTATGGAGTTTTCTGATGAATAAGGCAATCCGGGCAGCTTAGCCAGTTCGCCTGTTCCGCGGGATCTTGAGGCTAAACTCTCCGATCCATGAGCTACCAAAAATAGCAAATCGAGGGCTTAAAAGGCCAAGCGGGTGTGAATGAAAACAAAGTGTACACATAAGGCAGTACGAAGGTAAATTTGTCTAAAAAGAACAACGCGAATAACTACTTACTTTTGTTTTTGGCACTTTTATTTACGTCTTTTGCGGCAGTTTTGGATATTGTTGTAGATAGAGCGGCAGGGATGGAAGAAGGAACGGATAGTGAGGGATTTAATTCAAAGTTATTTTGACCCAAAGATGGGGATTCATATTCATGCAAACTGTGAATAAACCGAGATTTAGATAAAGGACCCTTTGTATTTCTGAAGGACCAACTTGGAGGGGTTGGCTCCAAAAGGGTAAATTGTGTCTTCTTAGATTCGAACATATTTATCAGATTAGAAGTGTGAATCGTATTTGGTCTAAATATATCTGCTATTTGTGTTACCCTGGAATTTGGTAGTAAGTCAATGTCTTCGAAACTATGAGGCGTCACAGTGTGGACAAATTCATCGGGATAGTCGTCTATGGTGTTATATTCTTTTTGAGGGTTATCACGAAGATCCCCCTTTTGTCGTCTCTTGTGTATATTTTGGCGGGGCCTTTTTAATCGTGGTCGTGGTCTGGGAGGTCTAACTTCTTCTTTAAATATATCGTATTCATCTGTGTTACTATTTTCTTTAAGTTCTACTTGGTTTTCATTGTCATTGTTTTTTAAGACGTCATAATTGTGTCTTCCATTAGGAAAGTCGTCACCATAGTATTCTGGTGAAAGCAGATTATTTGCTTGGTGATCTTGCCCGATTATGTACGACGGATCTTCTCTATTTGTGACCCGTTCTCTGTCAGCTTTACTGGATTTAAGTGAATTGACACTCTGAGATCTGAGTTTCCTCCACTGATTTTTCTGCTTTCGAACTCTGTTTAGGAAAGCTCTTTGTTGGTTGAGTCTAGTTTTAACATTGGGGGATAATTTCTGGACTTTGCTGTGAATTGTTTTTCTTTCAGTTTTAGGGATACCAGCGTCAATTTCAATGACAGTAACTTTACTGCCCTCATTGGAAGTCTTTTCGTGTTCCTGAACTACAGTAGTTGTGTCGTAGTCAGGGTAAGAAGTCGGTTCAAGTGTGTACACCATTTCATGTACATTATTTGGGCTTTTGGCTTTTCTAGCGTTTGTTCTAAACCGAGGTCTTTTGCGAGGGAGAGTGAAGTTTGATCGCCGAATGAAAGTTTTCGAGAACTTAGGTTTTCTGGTAAACTTGCCTGGTTTTCTGGCCGCATGGTATTTACTGGGGTGGTTCTGTTGAGGAAGTCTAAGGTGTCGTGAAATCTGGATTTCGCTTTGTTGATCGGAAAAGATATCATCCCCATGGACACGATCTTTAGTGTCCGGTCTCTTTATTATCTTATTTTCGGACTGCATGATTTTTCCGGATTCCAAAAGTTTTTGTTCTTGGTCCTGTCTATTTTCAGTCAAACGGATTCTCTTAATGATCTTTTCTTTTTGTTTCCTGACATTCTCGCTTGGTGTGACAGTTTTCTTGATCCATGCAGGAAACTCTGTTGCCTCAACCTCTTTAAACCAGGGTGGAAATGTGGTTGTTAGACCGTCTTTGTCGTCATTGTGATTCTTGAGTGAAAATCGCCACCACCAGGGAGTACTTTTGGTTGAAACATCATTCAGTTTTTTGGGTTCTTCCGTTGTTACATGTATTTCATTATCATACACACGGGTTGTTTCAGGTTCTAGGTCCACCACCTCATTAGGTTCGTTAGGTTCTATGAATGGAATGGTGGTGGGGTTTCTGGGAACGGGTTTGGATGTTTTTCGAAGAATTTTCTTCTTCGTTGTCCTTGGTTCGACAGAATATGCACATTGCACTTTAATAGCTGCGAGTGGTTCCGCTATGATAGAGAAAAAACATGACCATACATTAATGCCATTCTTTACAAGACATTAGTGGAAATATGGTTTGTTTACCATATATACATTTTGGATTTGGCCACCACAGATTACAATGCCGATATTCTCTGAAATATGTGGCTCAATTTGTAACGTTTGTCCTTTACCTTGATATTTAAGCCAAAATCCTCCTGCATCTTTTCTCCCCTCGGTCGTGAATGTGAGGGCTACTTTATTAACTCCAGCGGAGATCTTTTGTCCCCCTTCGTATCTGTCCGAACAAAACTGTTGGGCATTGCGCCCGTATTGAACCACGAGTTTCTCCTGGGAACAGGTGTACGTGTCGCTATGATAGTCCAATAACGTGACTGACATCTCACTTAAATTTAGCGAAAAAAAAGACAGCTTGATCAATTTGGTGGCCGAAGTAATGAATGCTTGAAATATTAGTGAATTGGCCGTTAACAATAAATTCCTGAACTGGTCTGCTATTGTTTGAACATCTTCTGCTGTACATTTACTACAATGCAGTCAAACATCATAAAACAGAACATCATACAAACCTGTAGGGAGATGTTGTTAATGTACAGTCACATTGTGTTCTTCCATCGACGGATAAAGCACCAGGACCTTTGATGTAACCGAATTCTGCGTCAGCTTCGGTGTTCGAACATATACTTTCAATAGATATCTTACCGACTGTAAATGAAAATTCCGTGATCACAATGTGTACACACAATGCATGAATTACAAATTGTTGTTAGATTGCCATAGGGCTGAGTGAATATTATTTCGTTATTTGTTGTGATTTGGTAGAAACATGCAATACATTTAATAATGCGGTGAAGACTTACGTGGCACGCATTCAAACTCTATGAACATATAGTTGGTGAATCCACTGCATTTATCGGTTCGTATGTATTGGACAGTAACATCAAGTCTGCACGCCGGTGTTCCCATACACGCTTTCCGTGGGTCAGACATGTTACATCCAGCCTCTCCGTAAAGACATCCACAATCATCTTCACTGAGAATCAGAATCGTGAAACACAAGTAATACCCAGTATGCTTTCAGGGGGTTGTGTTTGCAATACGATTATGTCCAGAGTTATCGACTCCACAAAACTATCAAATTGTATCAATTTAGGAACGTTTCGGAACAAAGATTTTCCATGATATGCTGATGATGCGGAATCAATTGTTCCAAAACTGACAGGGTTTTTATGCTGTGACTCGACTCTATGCTTGGATTAAAAATCTTAACTTGCACGAATGTACAAATGATACCCTTCTGGTGTTTTATAACGAAGTTAAGAATTTATTGATACGCACTTGTACATACACTTGTCGTATCTACCGATATGGTTAGCCATCTTTAAGCCTGCCCTTGTGACATGTATCGCTGTATCTCTCGGGCACTGGGCGCTGAGTACGGGCGGACCTCTGCTGTCCCAACAGGCATGTCGTATCTGCAGGTTCTTGTTTTCAACGTCTTTAATCTTATTTTCATCGTCTTGAATAATAAAAAGAGGCATTTGCACATGTAGAAATATCCAAAGTTTTTTCCCCATTTTTCTAGTGTGTGCTATCCCTATGACAGTAGAATAAAATTTTTTTCAGATTTTGCTTATGTACTATGATCAGTTTAAATAATATGTAGAAGATGAACCTACCTTGTGCTTTCGATGAATATGTGAGAACAACTAAAAAGAGGATTATCCAAAAGTTATCCATTATTGATTCTATGTCCCTAAGTATTGAACATTGTTGGACATTTTCAATAATTCAATCATTCACATGTCTTTCACTCTCTTTCCCTATAATTATAACCGAAATAAATTGTTTACATGAGTTCTTCGTGCTAATGACTAGGTTTAGAGGTGCACGGCTTAAAACTAGACCATATATTATTATCTGTCATTGTGAAAATCATAAAAAAGAGATGGTATGCATTGTAATTGCTATTGTAAACAAAATGAATCTCTTGCTCGTACAAAATTACAGGGATTCCTTGTTGGAAATCTGTTGGCCACGCAGCAGGCTGTTTGCGTGATTTCCAGCACAGAACAATTGTTTTGGCTCCACCCACCCGAAGCCTGTTGTCCACACTGGAATGTATAAAGTCTGGCTGGTCTCTGGTCACATGTGGTTCTTTGTACTGTTTCTGAACAAGCTGTTCGGCTCCTCTGTTGATCTATGAACCTTTGTAATGCGTCGTTAGTAAAATTATTAGGGTCTCGTAACAAAAACGAGTTTTTTATGATTTACAACTAGCATACAATAAGACCCTTTGTTTTCAGATCGATGTATTGTAACTTTGAAGTTCATAATGGAGAATGTTAAATGAACCTGGTTGACATATTTGACATGTCCTTGAAAAACCTGTATTTTTGATGGTCTCTCGTTTATTTATTTCACGAGTCTGATTTTTAGTTTTAAGTTTGCCCAAGAATTTCGTATGACGGATGTCCCCTTTGCACACAAAAACAATGGAGCATTTAGACAGGACAACTACAAATGTTATCAGTTGTTACCCCAGTCAGTTGATACGCCCCTCTCTCCGCCAAAACGGGCAAGATTTCATAACAGACGGGCCAATGTGAAGACTTCGAAACTGCAGTCAGTCAGAAAAGAATTTTCGTAATATCGAGGACTGTAATGCTAGGTAATTAGTGATAAATAAACTATTTTGCTACTATGTACAACTGTTTATAGGCATTTTTAATGGTGCAGTCTCCTTTAGTACAAGGCGTAAAATTACCAATAAGATTTCCAGATTCTGAAACGGTCAAATGTCCATTTCTGGCGGGTCTCTGGTGTCACCAGGATGACCTCATTTCCTTCTCAGATTTCCAAGACGTCAACTGCCATGCTTTCAAAGATGGCGGGAGAAGATTTATAAGGTGCAAACGATGCTTGCTGAAATTTGTTTCTCAACTCCATCACATGGTACCATCGCATACCAATGACGTGCACTAGCACTAACTTCAAAAATCAACGAGGACAATTTGGACAATTGAATACAGCGGCGAGAAGATGATTACATTGCATGATTACGTTAATCGGATGGTCAAATTTTGGCTTTTGCAGTTACTTAAGTTCTGATTCGGCGGTGAGGAAGGGAGTGTCTCTTTTATTCATCAGAACATTGACACATCGACTACCACAACATTTGGTTGGTAGTATCACCCAGTGATGTTCTCAAAAAGAAATTGACATGATATACTTGGAAATATATTTGTGTCTAAATTTGAACGTTAACCTGGCGCCTTGGTAATAATATATATTATGTTAAGCTTTTTTTATCCGGCTCCAGGTCCATGTTTGCAGTTAAGCTACTGCTTCACAGTAAGTGGTTGCTACGTGTTCACACTTTTACGTCCCGCAGCTGCGATGTGATCTGGCGCGGTAACGTACACATTTTGCACAAAGTACATTGGGGACTTACTTTTTGTATTTTTTTCATAAATACTTTTTGTTGGTAGAGTTTTCCACTTTTAAGTTTGAATGTAGCATTTTAGTTCTGAGATTTGCTTCATTAATCATCAGCATACATTCAGCTACTTTCTTTACTTATTATTATGTGATTTAAAATGATTCTGCGAATGAAAATCCGACTTAAGTATTCATGTATCGGACAGAGATTGACGAAAAGAAATCTAAAATGATTTGTTGGGAAAAATACAGAGAAGCCAATTGAAGTGTTTGGCATTTTATGATATGATTTTTTATTTGCAATAGTTTATTCTACATATGATACATGTTTTGAACAATAATAAATGACATGCCATTATGCACAATGAATTAACATTACAATATACTGTATTGTATGTGAATTAAATAGGATTTCATTAGAGAACAGCCTGAGATATACGAGGTACAATGATGTACTCATACGAAAAGATCGGTTGCGCAACATTGTTGTGTTAAGCCTCTCACTATTTGAGGCCACGAAAGAAAACAACTATACATGTAATTGAAAGGCTGTGTTACCCTGACTACAGTGTGAAAATATAATAATATATGTGTTGCGATAGTACGAAAACTTTTATACGATATGATGTAAAAGATGCATAGTGATGAAACCATGTTTTCAGTTTAGTGAATACTTGTAGTTACATTGTACTAATCTTCCCAATTTGGGTAGCAAGATGATTCTTTCAACGACTTTGATCCTAGTTGAAGCCCTTAAAGAACGAAGTGGGGGCTCAGGAGGGTGGGGTGTATTTACTACTGTTGGAAGTTTTTATCCCGAATCATATTTATGCAATAGTTACTTATTTGTACAGTGATAATGTAATTCTTGAATGAATGACAGTATTCTGTAGGTGACGGTTTTGGCTTCATTTTCCTTGAGAAAATGTCAGTTGTGTTTCCAGCATCTGCCTCCTCCATAATGCTCTAGCTGGTACGTTATCTATCACAGATACTTTTTGATCAGGATTTCTCACCTGAAACACCAACAAAAGGGTCATGGTTTTCGTTGCTTGTCCTTGTGAATTACTATCTGATAGAAAAAAGTAACATTGAAATAACATTTACACTGATGTGAGTTTACGAAAAGCGTACCTCCTGAAGACTAGAACAATTATGATAATAACTGCAATAAGTATAAGTATTCCTACTACACTCCCTGTGGCAATTTGAACTGAAAGTAAACGAACATGAGGTAATTGTTTCATTCAATACAAAACGATAAGATGATACCAATTATGTAAATAATTAGCGCATATGAGCATATTGTGTAATTGTGGACTTGCCATTGTCTACGTTGTAGTAAATAGCACCAGGATCATCCACAAAATCATATGTGTCGAATGTGCTGTCATCAATTTTATTATTCCTGTTAAATTTGTCTATACTATTTGTAATGCTTTTACGATCTTGGTTTCGTATTGTAGATGCTTGGTAAATATCATTGTCGTCGTAATCATCAATGATAATATTGTTCATCTCTTCTTCTTCATCGAGGTCCATTTTCATCTCATTCGTGGAGTACGGTTTATGTACCCTTGGTATGTAGTTAGAAGTCCTCACTTGGCCACAATGCATCTTCACAAGACCTCCCATAGATCCTAACGAAATAACAAGAACGTTTACAAAATGCATTTTTAAAACTTTTCACTGACTACTTCTGGAATGGAATGAAGTGGACCTAGTTTTGTTAATGGAAGTTTGTTAATAGTAATACCGGTAATCTCAATCCAGAATCCTCTTGCCTCGTGTACGTAATCTGAGACGAACTGCATTTTTATTTCCTGCCTGTCTAGTTCAAGTCTCTCTGGTAACCGTTCAGCTCCAATATATCCACATTTCGTACCCCAGCCTGATATCCGTAAGTAGTCAGACTCACAAACACCCTGTATTAACAAAGAATAATGATGTACAGTGTGTTTTTCCAGCATCATAAATGTTCAAAAACACAGAATATGAATTCTTTATATTTTTTGAATGCTTAAATTCAACAAGTAAAGATTAATTTGGAAACCGAGTGTACAGGCCCATTTTTGGTAAGACAGGCTCCAATTGGGAATGTACTTTCAAAAGAGAGGCTTGCTTTACTGATAGCTCAGATCTATGATCATTTAGAAAACTGCAATTATGCCACGTACGGAAATAGTAATACAAGTGGCCATTGTATAACTGAATGACAATTTCAAAATCACAATTTCAATGTTTTGCTGGAATAGTAGATAGTGATACCTGTCTTGTGTGATTTAGAGAGAAGTCCAATATCTGTAGAAGTATTGCAGGATCCTCTGTTTTAATTTTACAGGCACAGTTGAGGTTGGCAGTGTAGTTGCTTTCTGGATAGTTCGATGTTCGGATGAAAAGTCTTTTACTGGTAACTATGGTAGGCGTGCACATGTCATAGGTTTGGTATTCTAAAGAAAGATAGATTTGGAACATATGTGTGGACTTCATGTACGTAGTTGTTACAATGATAAATCTGAAGTTTTTGACTTACAGTGTGATCTCAAATTATTAATGGGAGTTTAATGTTGTGAAAGTAATGTAAATAACGTAAGTGATGACAGAAATGTATAAGTACTCACTTGGTATACAAGTGTAGTTGACTTGCATGTAGTTGGCGTACACTCGGCAGTTCATTAGAAAAGGATTGGATACATACACAGAACACATGTATCGTCCCATACAATTTTCATGCAGATCTGTGTACTGAATACAGTGATTGTCTCTGCTGCTGTACCTAAAAATGTCACGTGCAATACAAATGGTAATTCACCATACATTTTACACGGCATTTCTCAAATAACGGCATGTCCAACATGATGTCAAATGGAAAATACATGTTCATTGTTTTCATCAACTATTACATACCATCTGTGTGTGGGGTACGCCCTACATAAACTAGGGTCTGACATGCACAAGAAACGCACGAAAAGTTACCATCAAGATTTTACATGTATTTGTAAATATACAACCTTGTTATTTGACATACACAAAGTTAAAATATATTTTGCATGTGGATGTTTAGAAGTAATTGGTCTCTGTGAAATATTGAGGTTTAGAGATAACCCGGACCCTCCCATCATGTTTTAATAGCACCGTAAGGATATTTTGCATCATCTCTTATGTAAACAACATTTCTTACCAACATGTAGAATTAAGCGGTGGAGCACCATAGAAAGCCTGATGTATTTTTATCAACTGAGCACTGGGACATCGAAGATTGAGTGTTGGAACACCTTTGACATGAAAACATTGACTGCCTGTTCTCATTTGGTAATAGGTTACATCGCTGATACCTGAAATGAATTGTGTGAACTTATGGATTCGCAGATTATATTTTCATTGCAAAGGGTGCCTACACGAGCCCTGGTGATAGAATGATCATTCTCTTACTACAATGCAGGAGTGAGGAAATTTATTACACTTACTGGAACCTTGCTGCACGTCTACTTAGTGTTCTGAATCAAGGCCACTGATGTACGACAAATGAATAGACAGACATGTGACGTTTGGTATGTGAATAATTAAATGTAAGAAATAATTATTTATAACCAATTATCAGCAGTCTTAATTGCTCTTTAACTATTAGAACAATGTGGAACAGATGGCGCATGAAAATTTGAGACTTGTTGTGACGTCATCAGTGACTATGACCATATATGTACATCATTTAATACCTCTCGAAATAAGCTATTTTCTTGATTTTTCCTTTGGTAAGCAAAAATGCTTCCATAATTTAAAAAAGAAAACGTTTTTATGTACAGTGTTAAAGATAGATAGGTAGTGAATTATTTGATTGATTGTTACTGTTGTATGTACACATCGCCAAATACAAGAGATCTCACGTATGTTTATTACCAACTTTTCGATTCTTCCTTTTAGTTTAAAAATACTGTGTGAAATGTACAATTTGAATGAGCACTTACCTCGATTAAGTTGACAATTTCCTAAGCGAAGAGTACTTAAAATGTAGAATACACATATAGACCTGAAGACATAATGAATCCACATTGTTCCAGCACAGTGTGTATTGGGGATTGAACTCCACTGAGGAGCACCCTAGCCATGCATCAGTACCCTTGAACCTATCAGATCATGGCTGCCAATACCATGTCTAGTCCTTCTCACACACATTCAGTTGGTTACTTTTTTCTGTCTAATCATTATGTTCCACAGGAAGTCCATTAGACTGGGTGCAGTGGCTAGGTGTACAGTATAAATTAAAGTAGAAAAGTAGTGGACCAGCCTAGTCCAAAATCATCCAACGTGTTGCCAAGGTTAGTGCAGCAGCAGCTTGTTTTAATTACATGTATTGCACTTTTCACTAGGAGTTCAACTCGACCCAAGTTTAGAATGGTTCACCTAGTGACCTTGAGAAAAGTTGCCTCGAAGAGTGGTGAAAAGAAACATAATCCATTGGGTCTTGAAACAAAACACAATTCAGTATGATGTAATATTCAGTTGAGACGAACTGGATGCAGTAGTTTGTTGAATTTCGTAAAATAACGAAAATTTACTGGTAGCAGTTGTTACATGATGACTGTAGTTGATAAATGGGCTGGCACACCCAACTGGGGACAGTGCTGAGTGTATCCAAGTTAGAAACGAGCCAGGAATGTAACTGTCCATGCTAAAGTACTTTAACGTGCAGCTGTTACTCGTCAAAATTGGCAAGGAAAACCATCGGTGGTCGGGTCCAATCGCTTGGTCTACTTTACATGCCTTTTTTCATGTTGATTTAAAAAGGAAAAATATTAATTTGTTTTTGCAACTATTCTCTATGATCGTAAAACAGAAAGGCCAAACTACACATGTGTTAGGTACATCAAAGTGTCACGAGTAAACATTAGTTTCATGGTGTTTTTGAGTCACATCGTTTACACGTTCATTGATCCTCATGCCTCAGCAGGAGGGTCTATGTATTGGACGAAATCTACATTTGTGTTCTCTGCCGCCATTGCA
>JBCAUI010061996.1:0-20277 GCA_038406195.1 Haplosyllis anthogorgicola | reverse complement strand
ACGCAGTTAACTGTCAGGATTGTGTAAAATTACTACAAACTCATCACTTAACTACCTGTGTTCAGGTAGCAATAAGGCCTCTCTAATTGTCTTCTTCTTGAGACGAGTCACCGTGCTGCTAATTTTACTCAGGACCACTGAGACAATTGTATTTGCACGGAAATTGGAGAGCGTTATGTAACTGAACAATTACACAATTAAAATTAAACACAAATCCAATATTGTCAGCTAAGATGCGGTGATTTTCATTTTAAAAAAGCAGCCTGGTTTGAATGTGGAGTGTTAATTGATGTTTTAAGTAAAAACAGACTGCAATGTTAAATTTGCAAAGGCAGATGAGAATAAATTTAGGCGATTTCATTGGAGGAAACTGTTCACACAAAGAACAAAATTTGCTGACCTACATCTGTTGCTGTTTTCCCTCTGTTAAATAGAGGCAATCAGGGGTCCGTTGGAGGCTTGGGCCATTACTCATGAAAGTCCCATAAGGGGATAAAATCATTCTGATCACCCAAGTGTCATGTTGGCATGCACTTGGCTGCTACACTCAATTGTACATAGGTATGAATCATCCCGTATAGCTGCATTAGCTCTCATTGATCGCCACAATTGAGACAGCCCCGGCAAGCCCCAGATGATTCAAGACTCATTAACAACACAGTCCTCCTTTAAGCTGCTTCCACTGAAATTGTACAGAGAACCCACATTCGGCAATCACTTAGGTCTAGGTCCTAGTAGATGGGCTGAATTTCTATCTGTTGGAACTTTTCTGGTGAAAGCTGTTAAAATGCTTTCAGGCCTCTGTGGATCTGGGCTTACGCATTTCATCTGTATGTAGATTTTGGACCAGAGGAGTTATATTGGAAGAAGTGTTAATATTCAACATCAATGGACATCCCATCCGATGAACTACACATACACGTCATCCATATAGCACTTTAAGTTAACATCCATCTGGACGCAGTGATTTATTGCCCTGGTGCGTAATATGCTTCGGCTAAAAGGTTGAATATTCCGTTTTTATTACGGTTGCATGTCTGACATATGAAAAGGCTACGGGAACTAGGCAGCACTATGTGAGATGAATAAGCAGGATGTGCTTTATAGTACCCCTGTAAGCTCAATCCATAATATGTAAGGTTTCTATTTGAAGGCATGGTTATTTAGGAAGCAGGTCCACTTAGGTGAATGTATTAACCTCAGAGCTGTCGTTTCTATTTCAGATGCAGCAGAGCACCTTCAATTACGTTGACAATAACTGAAGACTTTCCTGTCGACTGAAAGGACATTGGATAATCATGGCTGATGAGAATATTAAGGATATGGAAGAAATAAAGTCTGAACAGCTTCCTGAGGCAGCACAGGATGGAGATACAGCTGGAGAACCAACGGGACAGGAACAACAGCAACAGGAGGCTCCGGAAAGCATGCAGGAACTACCACAACAAGCCTTGTTACAGGTGGATACTCTGCAGGACTCTGATGTTCACACAGACAGTTGCAGGGAAGATGATGCAACAACAACTGAAGCTGAGGTTGACACTGAAATAGAAGTGGATCCTGATGAAATGAATGATGTGAAACCAAGCACATCTGGATCTGGTATCGGATCTTTTATATCAAATCACCAGGGTGTAGCAGATGATGATAATACAACCGAAAAACAACCATTAACTGAAACCACTGCCATGCCGCAATCTGACCTTGAGATTGACCTTGAGAAAGGCCACGGCTCAACTAATGGTGGCAGGATCACCCCTAAAGACATGATAGTAGTGACCACAGAAGGCCAAACACAAAAGGAATTCATGAAGTTTCTCAGGAAAAGAGAGCTTGTGTTTTGTATGATTGGCGGTATCGCCTTTCTTATTGGACTTATTATGATCATAATTGGATTACTGGTGATGCAGGGTAAATGTGACAAGAGATATTGGGTAAGTAATAATTCATATCACATCATATCATAAAACAGGAGTGGGGAAATATTACTGAACAAGAAAATTACATTTCACGCTTTTTACGTTTTGCCTTTTCCGGTGATATACTCCCAAAGATAATCCGAAGCTAAAAACTAATGTGCTAACCTTTATAGACCATGCAACATATTGCAATTTTATTAGGATCAGTTGATTATAATATTGCGTGACATTAACTCATTTCTTTTGATTTCAGACTCCAGAACACAGCACAAACCATAAAATGGAGTCAACAGCTTTGGTGAGATCCGGCGGACGTGAACATCACGATGGAGAGTCAGATCACCACGACAGACAGGTCGTTTATGTACATAATCATCACATCAACAATGATATCGATGTCTCTTTTGAAGGTACAATTGTTACTTTATTGATAGCTTTAACATTTTGAACTTTAGATAACACGGGAAAAGATCAATGTAACTAAATTATTTATGGATGTCAAATTTCTGGATTACAAATCCGGTTAGCAGATGACAATGTCCGAAGGAATACTTACGATGACTCACGATTATCTTTCATGCTGCTGAAAGTATGGGTTTGCCTCACATGTTCATGGCCACCAATCTAATTTTGACTCATTTGTTATTGTTGACATGTTCCCCTAACAATTGCAGACAGCAAGCTGAATCTCGCGGAAGGAAGACCAGCATATCAGTCCAGCACAGAAGTGCATGAGGGAGTATCTCACAACGCTTCACTTGCCACAGATGGCTCCACAAGTCTTACCAAGGCTACATGTTCACAAACTGGTAACAATCCTTTGTGTCAAACAACTGCGTTCTTAAAAGTTAAAGTTATCTCACTTCATGTACCGAAGATATTGAGCTCATTTCTCATCAAATGCGGTTTACATTTAACTTCCCAGCCAGGAAATGACCCGAAACCTCACCCAATCTTGGTGTGAGTTATCCCTAAAGCAAGCCACCCCATTAAGGTGATGAGATCAGGGGTCAACACACATTTCCATTCAATGCCATGCCATCCTCTCCTCCCACTTAGGGCTGGTACCAAATTTACACCCACCTGTAAATATCATTTCCCTGTGCAGGAATCAAACCTGGTCACCTGTGCAGCAGTGCTATGTGGCTCACTTCAGGTGTAATTTACTAGACAATGTTAAGATATAATTTAAAACGGCATTTAAATTCTGGCGCAAGGGCTCATTAAACCTTACGAATCCATTGCCATGGCTAAGTGAAAAAGTTGTTACCGGATGTGGAATAGGCAGCGAGTCCAGCATATCTAGTATTAGGAGTACAGGCTTATCCCGAGCACTTATGTGTAATTTGAATGGTTGAAATTCACTGATATTGTATGTATTATTTCACTGATTTGAATTTCAGAACTTGAAGAAAAGCCGTATTGGTTTGTTGATTTGGGAAAAGAACAACGAGTGCAAAGAATTAAACTTATTGCACAAGGTACACTTAAATTCATAAAATTTATTTGTGTGAGGGCTACAATTTCTTAACAACTGTAAATGCTGACTATTACTACCATACTTCACCACAATCACGTATTTTAATATTTGCATCATAAAAACCATTACTGTATTTGTGAAACGATGACAAAATTGTTCACTGTTATCTACAATGTTACAGCTGGACAGCTTCATGACTTTGAAGTAAGAATTGGATCCAACATGGAAGATTTAAGACTCAACCACCTATGCAAAGAGTTTCTTGGAACGGCACTGAAAGTTTCCATTAATCTTAAATGTGACCAATATTTTATCGGAAGGTAAGACGTTCTACTCGTGTAAGATATTTAAGGGAGAATAACCCTTTGAAAGAAATTTTAGGCAATTACAAGGTTATTTGAACTGGGAACCGATTTTATGAATAACCAGTTCTGTAAGAACAAGAATAAATACGGAATTTATCACAAAATGACCTTCATGAAATAAGATTAATTTGAAACATGATGAAGTGACACATAAGTAGAAATATTTTATGGCATCAGTACACAGAAATAGTATCATTTTGGAAAAGAAGAGAACAAAAGATAGAACGAAAGAATTTCACGGTGTTCTTTTGATGCGCTATTGCTAAACTTCTGATACGAATTCCGTGTACTGAATCTTTAGCTGACAGACATCACTTTTTATTTTCAGATATGTAAGCATACAGATGCTAGGTGACGAATCGAGACCACGAGATACCCTTTCCTTGTGTGAAGTTCTTGTATACGCCATTTGAATCAAGAGTCTCCATCAATTAAAACGAAAGGTCTAGTCGGATACATGGATAATATTGAAATAAGTATCATTCAGGTTGTTCACAAAGGAAATGTACATTCGTGTGAAACTGCTGAACAGATAATAAATTCATTCCAAGTAAGCTAGTGAATATGTGAATCGTTACAAGCCTTTTAAAATCATGTTGTTCAACATTGTATTAGTTTGTGTCCATGTTGTCACTTATGCTTGCAGTGTAACAATGTAAACTTGGCTTAATAAAGAAGAAAGACCATTGTAAAGGTTTTATTGAGTATTTTATTAGAATGCTATCTCTTGGATCTGTGTAGCACTGAGACAAGTGGCTTCCAGTGCTTTTTTATCATACACTCCTCCCCGAATATATATCGATATCGCTCATATCGATATCCCGCCTTATATCGATACTTTTTTTCCACACCAAATTAATAGACCCTCATGTTAATTGTTCTGCTTATATCGATATCCCGTTTATATCGATGCTATTTTCCCGCACCAAAATTTCGATATATCCGGGGACCAGTGTAAATGTGCATATGGCCGTGATAATTTGCCGAGCGTCAGTGAGTTAAAAGTTCTTCGAAAGTTCTTCTCGGCTTTAAAACGTGAAGTCTTTAAGCTACAATATTAGTGACTCATGTGACAAGTTATTTATGTTGTAAAACACTGGGTACTATTTGTATAATTTCAGTGACATAAAAAAATTGAAGGACACGCGGAAGCATTTCGAGAAGATAAGTGACGATATGGATAATGCTCTTAACAAGAATGCAGCGGCACCACGTAGTAAAGTGCAGGAGTGTGAAGATGCGAATAATGTACTTACTGCAATGAAGTCGTGCTTTGCTCATACTTCACTAGATTATGTCTTTCAGGTAACTCATTTGTGCACGAATACACATGTAGTAAAACGTAAAATATTGTTTAACTACCATTTTTCAATCTGATTTTTAAACATAAAAGAAACATCTAAAAACTATTTAAACTGTAGTTTCTGAAACATGAATATAAGTTTTTCAAGTATCTGACCTAAGATTAAGTAATAATTATGGTAATGCTTCTATTTTAGATAAATATCCTACACTCAAAGAAGAGATTTGATATCCTGGACACGGCAAGTATTACATTTTGGACAAACATCTGAGTTTGATTTGTATTGGTTCAAATCTTCGTGTACAAATCGACTAGTTCCTGTACAATAAATTTGCTGTGTAAAAATTATCAAATGATTTTGGTTAGGATTTTGTTCGTTGTTAGGCCAGGTTAACATTGATAGCTGTCTTGTTTTCTACTTCAGATGTTAGCTTACATGCACGCTCAAAACGCATACTTCCACCAAGGATTTGACTTATTTGCCGATCTAGAACCTTACATGAAAACAATAGCTACCCAGGTATGGAGTCGTTTCATAATTGCAAGTTAGATCTACTTTAACATTCGTATGTAGTCTAGCACAGTGAAGAAATTCGGATACAGTTCTCATATCGTATAGAATGTAATTTAAGAAACTTGTGGAAATTTAGATGTTTAACCGTGTTTTCTTCCTACACCCTCTTTCATTTATACACAAAACAGTTATAACTGCTATGGGTAAACTTGCTACCGTTTACTACGTGTACTAATTCCTTGCATTATTTAATCTGTTCTGACATTTGCAGTTGGAGCAGTTAAGCGGTCGAGCTGCTGCGGAGCGGAAGGAAATGGAAGAGCGACACACACTGGTGCAAAGCAAGGTAAGACCGTTACATTTGACTTCTTACGCCAGCAATCGGAACATAGCTCTCGATGATAAATTTTTACCTAAAATGACTAATTGGTATGAATTGCACTGAGCGTACAGAATCAAGGTTTGCCCGAGGTCTGTCATTTTTTATGGTCTTAGTCACTGTCATATTCTGTGCACCTTTGCTTGGAGTACAAGCAATTTTCTCTTTCAATCTTCTTGGATTTTGCGTGCACTCCTGTTACATTACTCAGCAAATAATACAGAATTTAATACCGCGAGTACCATGCCCAATTATTATACCTTTTTTTTCGAATAAACTATCCCGCTGTAGCACATGTGAAAAGCAAACGTTCTAGTTACGTGTATCTGGATTCACTCAGTCAACTTTTGCGTCAATTCCATGTTTAACTCTTATTAAGTGTCGGTAATTTGACTTAAAATATTGGTATTGGCCCCGCGGGACCACAATTGCAACGCTTCATTCGGTTTCCGTGACACGTGTGATGGGGCATCGGACTGGAAGAAAAGAACGACGAAACAGGACGAACCGTTTCAGAAGAGTAGTCAAGCGACACTACTTTCACATATTTACCTTTGAAATATGGGGCAATTTTCTGAAAAAGGCAATTGGAAAGAGATGTATTCTGAATTTTTAAAGGTCACTTTAAAGATGTCGACGCCCATTAGTGTTCTGATAAACAAGTAATAATAATCAAAATTAAAACAATTATTTATGATTGAAGAATCTTATTTCCATGAAGCGTGTATTTAATAAAAACTGAAATAATTCAGTGTAGTACAAAACGGAGACACCACTATTTGGGACATTTTAGGAAACTTGAATTGTAGAGTGGTATGATCATCGGTGCTCGGTTCTTAATGCGAATTGCTATGCCTTGTGTTATAATTATTTCGCGTTAAACCAAATGTATAAATAATGTATTGTATTTAGCTCCCTCGAGAGCAAATGCCTTAATATTAACCAAACCCAATTTTGAAGCCTTACTTACAAGTAAGGTTAAAATAGCCTGGATCTTAAATATTTTTGGAATACCTGAAGAGTAATATGAAATATATCATCAACGTTCAGCTAACTGTAAGGCGAATGGCATCGGTTAAGGAAAAATGTTTTCCAAGTCACCGATTTTTGTTTCAAGTCGAGAAGTTTTAGGGTTTTGCGAATAGTCAGGAAATTTTGTGCTCAAAACCAGGGAGTTTTACTGCCTTCAGAACTTCGCTGTTGCTTTTTGGTGTCCATGTCATCAGATAAAAATAGTTTTGTATTTTTAGGAAAGCTAATCGTTTATGTTGTTAAAAGTATAAGGGTAGGATACATTTCGTACTGTTTAGTCGTTCATATTGAAACCTGATACAGTGGGAAAATTTTGATTCATCCTTTGAAAAACTTCTGTCAGCCAAAACAGCCGTTAGTCAGGGAAAAGTCAGGAAATTTTGACCGAGTGGCAAGTTGACATTGCTTTATGACGAGGTGATAATATGTATCATTTTTCGTTTTTATAAAGTAAATTATTTAGACTTTCCTGAATTGTGTTCATCATAGCGTTGGAATTCCCCTAAAAAAGAACACATACAAAGAACTGCTACTGAAAAAGAATTAAACTTTGTTAATTTATTTTCTGCATTATGTCCCAACTATATTTCATCAAAGAGAGTTAGAATGAGTTAAATTTGTCATACTTTCAATGATTTAAATGTTTTAAAACTGTGGCAAGGGGTTCGGTAAGCTTGCAAGAGACTAGAGAGAAGAGACCAGAGATCATGACACAGATGGTTCAAACTGTTTGTCATTATTTAACGTGGAATAAATTTGCCTACCCCAAATCAGTGTGCATACTTCCGGGGTCCTGATTTAGAAATTGTTATGTCCCTTTAAGGCAAATATAATTACAGTTCAAATTTATGTTGATATACATGTAATTAGATTTTTGATAAATGTCCATGTATACCTTATCTGTCGTAAGAAGACAGCAGGTGACTGAATACAAATTGAAGAAAACTAAATAGCAGCCTTCAACTTATAATCAAAAGTTCGTTTGTAGCTCAATATTATCTCCGTTGTGCGTATGTGGTCTGTGTTCTTTCATGTACCTTTTTATGGGCAAAAATAAGTAGCTTGAAGTATTTTGAAATGCAAATTATACGAGATGTTTCTGTTGATAAAAAATAAAACCCTGGGCCTTTACTTTAGGGTGTGTATTCAATTTGACATTTGTATTTTATTTCCTGAAATTACCTCGCATGTATTTTCTGGTATGTTAGTCTTAGATACGAAGTTTAGTATTTCGCTATGAATTAAGTTTGGCTGCTGGTTTAGTAGTGGTCGTATTTGATTGGCAATTTCAGCGGGCTGTTTGGCGAGCAAAATTTTTATGTCGAGACAACTTCCAATAAAATGTAGACGCACCCCAACATTAAAAAAAAAAAATTAAAAAGTAAAAATAAAAAAAAATAAAAAATCTAATTTGGAGTTGGATTGGAGGCGAGTTAAAAAAGAGCTCGCCACTTGTTCTGATTTGTACAATCAAATGTAAATTTATGCACTACTTACAAGCTACTTGGAATTACAATCGAACCTCGCAAATAATTGAACTTCGTTCATTCTCAGGCAAGGACGTTGTTTGTGTGGCAGCTTGATTGATGCTAAATTCAAAGCGAATTTGGATGTCAGAGCGTTTAAATAGAAAGATGAAATTCTCCTTTAATACACTATTGAAACTGTTAATATTTTTGGTTTGTTAGCTGATACAGAGAAGGTTGATGCCGTTTGATTGACTGACAAGTGTAAAGTGATCCGTATTTAATAGTAGACAGTCCATGTATGGGGTTTTCACCAGTGAGTGTTGGTGAAGTATAAATTTACACGTAAACTTTCCCTTTTCAGACATTTTGATGTCTCGAGTTTGCAACCTGCGGGGTTATTAAACTTGACCCGATAATCAGTTCTTTACTCATGTGCGTTGAACCAGTATGACCTCCATGACCCTTAAATGACCTAAATACTCTTCTTGTCAATTTACTAGAAATATTGTGATCGCGTTTCATCCCATTTTATACCTTATATATAATACTATTCAACGCAGTTGGCTTGTTTGTCCAAATTTATTGTGAAGGTTGTCGAAATCTTGCATTTATTATCTTGAACAAACGTTAAAATGCATTGTTCAGTGTGGATTCATTCGTAAACACCAAGGCTAAGGAAACAAGAATGAACAAGGCAATCCTTGCAACTGTAATGCCGCCGCTTTCCAAATAGTATAATTCATTTGGCATTCTTTTGGTCATTTGCAGCATCTTGCGTACTAAACACCGCATTGAGTATGTACCCTTAAAGAGGTTTTTGTTGAAACAACGAAAATCTTGGCCAAGTCAAATACAGAATGTCCACTTGTGGTGGGGCCATAACTGAGATGCATCTCGGAACCAACATCGAACGGAAACTCGAATCGCATGGGTACTAGCGGTACTGTTTGTTTGCGTCGTGAAGTGTTCAATTGTCATGGGTAGTACAACCAAACTAGAAACAAATCGTCCAGTATGGTTTTATCGTTATCAATTTGTCACGGACAAAAGCGAACATAAGACAATCAGAAACCGTTTCAATCGGTAGTAGCATTCGGACGTAAACCTTTGTTGAAAATAATAATGTACATATTGTGATATGCACAAGAGCGATAGTGTACGATTTTCCCATGTGAATTTCTGTGCGTATCATATTTATTGGTTGGTATCTCTATCCATGTTTACAAACACATCTTATTCCACAGAATCATCTCTGAAGTAAATGGAATATTGACATTCATCAGTTGATGGTGTAATATATGATACCCAAGTACCAGCACTTTACCTACATGAGCGTGTATTTCTGTGATTAGGGGTAAGATATTTTCCCGTCTCTCCTCTAAGCTTATCATGCACTCAGCCTGTCACTCCAGAAAGAATCCACAATATTTACCTCACAGTTTGGCAGGATGTAGGATATGCAGAGAAATGTTGATTCTTAGCAAAGTGTTAATAATAATCAACTTTCCTTCGTTTACATTTTTCGCTTCACAAGCTTCGTGTGATGCAACATAGTGGAAAGCAGACTATTTTGTAATATCCTTTAACCTCTAATACCAAATGCATTCGTTGGTGAGTCGAAAGTCGCCAAAATTGTACGATTTCACAAACCACTCTGTGAGCAGAATTTATGTCACCTCAGGTCGATCTTTTATGGCCATAAGGTTGATCCGTGGATTGGTTATGCAAATGATGCATCGTAAGCTTGAGCCTGACAGTTTCAAAAAAGAAAAAGGAAACGTGCAAATTTACAATTTTATTTACAAAAAGTCTAACATAGCCAAAAGCAATTGGTTCTACGCTGCCAATTAGCCATACAAACTTGATGTGACCGTTGTGCGAACGAATATGGATGTACACACACAACTATACGCAATATGACTCGTTGGTGAAGTTCACGAGACAGACACTTGCTACTTAGGCAGATGTAAATGGATACGAGTTCTATCCAGTAGTACTTATATCTGGTTTATGCGTCTTCTCGTCGAATAAATACTGTGCTATCTGAGTGCATTAACATGAGGCCACTTGACATGTAACCACCGACAAAGAGCAACACGGCTCTGTACTGGATGGAAGTTGCATTTATTAAAATGTTTTGGTGAAAATAAACATTTATTGAGGACATTTAAACAGTGCTTTAAGTGGGCGGAAACACCAAGGAGTATGGAACTTACCGTAAAGTACTTTTGACAGCAAACATGTCGAAAGTTGTGAAGTAAGATTTGAATTTCAACGTGTGTTCATTCGATTCATGTTTAGAACGTGCGAAGATGTAGTAAACCTGAGAAATTGTACAGGCGTTACGCGTACTCAAAGCGAAGTGTAGCCCGGGTTGCTGCAGCTGCAGCTGCTCAAGTTAACCTAACTGCAGCACAACCTTATGGCTGCTGAAGACAGCTTCACGTCAGAATGAGTCCAGGCTCACTGAAATTAGTACTTAAAGTTAACTATCTGTCTAGTTAAAGTCATTACTCCAGCTAGCAGTCTGTCAGGATGTAATCAATCACATGCCAAATACAGATGCGCTCGCCACTCACCAGATATTTTCGTTTTAATTGAAACTGAAGACAAATGAGTTGGAATTTGTAATCTGTTCACAATTTTGTGAGTTCAAGCATTGAAGGTCTTATGTAACAAATGATATATTGGATACTTAGTGAAAAGTTTGAAAAATGAATAAGTGAATGTGAAGGTTTGCTGAAAGTCTTATCTGACAAGTGTTTTGAGCATGTGTCATCATGTACGCTAAGGTGAAAGCCAGTTACAACCAATTCATCGCATTGTGTACAGCACTTATTGACTTGATGTTTCTTGAATTGAATATCTTAATGAATACATCAGTGATATAGAATTCAGGTATCTTTTTACAAGATAAAAGCTCTGATGCTTGGTTGAACCGGGAGATAATAACTTTAAATTGATGGATAAGGTCGGCAGTGTTATTGGAACGCTTGTAAAGAACACCATACAGGAAAGATGGTCTTTCTTTACCGCTTTCACGAATTTTATTAGGCTCTTTGCTCTCATTACCACCCATTGTAAGAAACACATAATGTAAATTTTATCTAAAGTGGATGTCGAAACCTTTTAAGAAAAATCCATGTGTGAAAGGAAGTGAAGTCTTCGGTATTCAAGTGGTCAGCGTATTTGACAAGCCGTTGTGGCTTGCTGTAAATTAAGGTGCATTTTATGACCCACCAGAAGTTTTTTTCTGTTTATGGCACAAACCTTTGAGGAGAACAGGTGTATGGAACTCTACTTCAACAGGCATCTCCGCCAAGCTGAAGTGAGCTTTAGTTATTGTGTTGTGTTCTGGTAAAAAAAAGAAGTCATTCAACCCTCACAACTTCATAAAAAGACTAACGCTCTTTCAAAGATACCAGAAGCTCACGTTTTTTCGCACTATTCACCTGACTAGGATTACGTGAAAATGCATTCACTATATGGATAAATTACACAGTTTACACTTCTTCATTGCATAGGATTTACGTTTGCGCAGTAATCTTGTAACGATATTGCGAATAGAAGAGTTGCTTGCTAGTATGATGTAAATGTTTTAACAAGTGGTTTTCATAAGATCGGTTGCCTTGGATCGGAAGAATCCATCACGCGAAATGTTCTTTGCAATGCTACACGAATGATTACCTTTTTACGAGGATAACTTTACCTACAGGAAGATGGCAAGCAAAACGCGCATTTGGAAATCATTTTTGCTGTTTTTACTCTCAATGTGCTTGTGCGATGCTCGGATCTTTAGCAGAAAATACAAACACAAGGAAAACGTTAAAGGAGAGAATGAAATTCACTTGAGACATCAATGTGATCGACAATGCGTTTGCCAGAATATGAAGGTAAGAATTTTTCTCTGAATGATATAACATATTTTATTGAACGTACACATCTTATTTAAAGTATATCCAACTAATACGTCAACCAATCTCAAAATGTCTCTCCCTCCCATGAAATATTTTATATTTATTTGGGAATTGTGGTTTACCTTTGCGAAGAAAAACAATCCTTTTCTCAGCCTTATTTGAAAAAAATTGAAACAAGAATGCCTTCCAATCCTTGACCTTCAAATGACCTTGACCTATATTTTGACCTTTGCCCTATTTACTTGTCTCAAACATCATCACATGTGATATTAGTAGACAACACTAAATTTTTGGACACTTTTTATTGCTGTGACCTTGAACTTGACCCAATGACCTTGATACTCAAACTTGACCTAGATAATATGAAGATGTACCACCATACCAAAAATGAAGTTTCTAGGTCGAGTGGTTCAAAATTTATAGCCCGGACAGACAGACACACAGACACACAGACACGACTGAAAACATAACCATCCCGCATACGCGGACGGTAATTATGTTCAGAATTAAGTACGAAAATATTACGTTCGACATACATGAATTACATTTATAATTACTAAACAAATAATTTAGATTAGCCTGACATTAGTTGTTGCTGTCTAATTAAACATGTTTATGTGACATATGATTGCCATGAGCATTTAAGTCTTCAAAGAAATAACAGTTACAATTTAGTGCATGAGAGAAATTGCCTGTTTTGGAAAATACTTTCATAAAACGTTGCTGAAGTGAAATGTCAAGTAAATATTATTAAATCAGCGTCAGAACTGTACTTGCGAATAAAGGTTGTGGGAAATGTACTGTTGTGGAAGATTTTCGACCTTTCTGTTTCGTAAAACAAATATATTTGTACACCTACAAGACAAAGGGGGTGCAGAGATTGGTATGCCTAAATGATAAAATATTATTGACCCTCAAAACATGGAACCATCAACACTGAGTAATGCAAAGAGTCCATGCAGTGGCCAGTTTCTTTGAAAGGAGTTGGAAATGTGTCCACCTACAGATACCATTGCCATAGTATTCCTGAACCAATATTTTGATAGTAGTGCATGCACAGGTAATAATCAACAGGAAATATAACTTTCTTTGATCCACATTTTGATAACACTATTATATGACCCACAACACAGCTGCATATTGTAAACACGAGACACGTTTGTTTCCTATGTTGTAATGAAAGAAATCAGATTATCGTTGGCTGCTTTATGTAGCACTTTCTTCACCTGTTTTCTGAAAACTAGAAACACCGCCGGTCGAGGAATCTTGCGTCCCATTAAAATGTAATCATAGAAATTACGTTTGTGTAAAAAAATGATAATACACTAAAATCCTTTGTTGGGACACGTCTAATTTGTTGTTCTTTTGTTAACAGGTTTTCTGTGATGGGAAACTAATCAAATCCGTGCCACGTCGAGTACCTGTCAATGTGGAGTATCTGAATCTCAAAGATAATCAAATAAGAAAGATCAGAGCGCGTCACCTTAAGGTACTTCTTGATATTAATTTAAAGTTAGCATCAGTAATACCGTGTTGTGCCGAAAAAGGCGCATACGCGGAGCACATATTTCTACATATGCGCCTTAATTAAAAATAACTTGGAACTTATATCTGATGGCCCCACTATCTTGTCACATACCTTGTAAGACCTCGTCACTTACCTCAGAATACCTACATGCCTATTGTATGAATGCACCAATGACATTTACTCCTTCTGAAGCTAAACTTCCTCAAGAACAAACAAAAAATTGGTGTGATAACATGATAGCAACAGTCCAAAACTTACAATGTTGAAAAATTTCCGACAAGTAAAACATCTGAAAAAGGGGAGTGCACCATAATTAGGGCGTTCGCCATATATCCTCACAATACGGTAAGCAAAAAATATATCCTGTAGCCGTAGCTCACTATTCACTGATTCTGAGACAACGTTGAAAACATGGTGTTTCCACAAGAATAGAATACAGGTTTCACACAAGGCAAAACAGGTTAAGTCAATTTTTATGTCAAAAATACATAAAATAATATTTTATTTGCATTGTAGGACTTACCAAGGCTGAAACATTTACTTTTGAAGGGGAACTCAATCTATCATATTGACCATGATGCATTTAGAGACCTGAGTAGTCTGATGTCATTAAGTCTCACTGAAAACAAGATCAGAAGATTAGCGCCGGATACATTTAAGGTCTGTATCAGCATGTACAGTTAGTAAAAAGATTAAATGGTATATTATTTGAATGGTCACAAGGTATTTTTTTGAAGCAAAATATCAGAAACAATGGAATAATAGTATCAAGAAAGAAATTAAAAGAATTTTTTGAAGATCAATCGGTGGGCAGAGCAGGGTGAATCTCTTTAAAGTGTTTTGTAAAATTGTTTTTTCTTTCATTGTAGGGTTTGTACAGACTCCAGTATCTATCTATGAGGACAAATCGTATCAAACACGTCGAAGGACTATTTGATCCACTGAAGAGTATGACGCTACTCAATCTCGGCGAGAATCACTTACAGAAGATAAGTGATGCGACATTCAGGAGAACTTCACATCTCAGAGTGCTCGATTTACACAACAACAGCATTACATTTATCGCACGGAATGCTTTCAGATATTTGCCCTATTTGAAGTATCTAGTTTTAAGAGATAACCCACTTAGGGAACTGGATCTTGATTTTAAACTTAGTTTCCATTTGGAGTTACTTGATTTTACCAATTGTAGCCTGACTGAGGTGCCGGAAGGGTTGCCATTCAGCATCAACGATCTGCGGCTTTCTGAAAATAAAATTAAGGCCCTAAAGTCAAATGATTTCAAGTCTGCCAGGAAAATTCGCCTTTTAGTTCTTAACAAAAACGAAATTGAAACGGTACCACCGGATGCATTTGATCGATTGTGGCAACTTCACGATTTGTACATTGGCGGTAACAAGATGAAAACGTTACCGCAAAAGTTACCGTCCTCCATTCATGGACTTTATGCCAATCATAACAACATCAGCGAAATCCCATCAGGTGTGTTTGGGAAGAAAGAGAGCCAACTGGAGTACATGTATCTGAAGAACAACAGCATAGAAAACATATCACAGGATGCATTTCGTGTTCTCAGGAAAGTCAAAAGCATCGATTTGTCCTGGAATCGGATCAAGAATATCGAGGCGTTTACATTCAGCCAGACTCGTGATCTGGAGGTTCTGGATCTGTCTAAAAATCCATTGCGGAATCTGGAACATGATAGTTTCTTTGGACTCACTAACCTAAATATTCTTCAGATGGCATCCATCATCTCAGATGCCAATGCGTCGTTACATCCATCTGTTTTCAAGGTATGAAAATATTTATTCTTGGCCGATATTATATAAAATGTGCTTTTGTAAATTGTTGGAATGGAACTCCCGTTGTGTAAGGAAGAAAAAGCGTGTAGCATCAGAAGCTAGCGAATTTCAAATGAGCAGCTGAAAGAGATCCAAAATATTTTTAAAGAGTGTGGCAGAACACATGAATCAGGTAGAAACAACATTCCACCAATTTGGTGTGTATTTGGAAACTATGGATCTGCCCCATTTGCCCATTTCTAGTCATACTAGAAATCCGTGCAATGCAATTCAATAAATAATACGAACTTATTGTCCAGATTGTCCCTGTTCCAACGATTTCAATTCTCCAAAGAATACCACTTTACCTAACCAAGGGTGGTCGTACGCGGATCTTCAAGCTTACCCATTGCTTGGTTTTTGACCTGGGTCCGTAATGAATCACAATCTGTGTTCAATTTTAGACACAATATCACTACATCACATAAGAATAAATAGATGAAGAAACAAATGTGTGATGAAAACATTATTTGTGTACACATGCCCTCAAAAGCAATGAGTTGATGGCAGTCCATGACTACCAGTTCAACGGTAATTATGAGACAAATGCCAATCAGATTTCGTAGTTGTAAATATTGGGAAAGCCTCACTTCCTCTGGCTCCATAGTATGTAAAGCTATATCTACAGTTTATCAATGACATACACAGTTTGTTTTTCATTAGCCAAAAGCCTGTTTATCCACACTAATTGATGCTTCTTTGTTGTATGTTTATGATAAAACAGTTTCATGTTTTGTGCAAAAAGTGAAGATTATAGTTTACTATACCGAACGAAACGAACTCTGAAATGTTTCCAATTACAAATTAATTGTGTTTCATTTTCAGGACACTGAAAACCTATTGTTCTTGGACTTGAGTAATAGTTCTAGTCTAGTACGTCATCTTGCGGAGAACCCATATGTACTGGATCTTTTGTCATCTTTGGAGGACCTGAATCTAATGCATGACAACCTGTATTCGCTACCAGAAACATTTCCTCAACATCTTCCAAAACTTAAGGTTCGTATAACAAGGTGTAATACCAGACATGATCTTAGCGTTTATTTTAAATCTAAATTGGTAATACACAAATGATGGCCACAGTGTGGTTAAGTATGAATGCAAGTGCTTGTACAGTATGTAAAATGCTTGTACCACGTACCGCTCATATAAATTAATTTACTTATTCATTCATTGACGTCTTTCAGGCGATAAAGCTGATAGGCAACCCATGGCACTGTGACGAAACCATCCACTGGTTAACAGAATGGATTCGAGCTGCACAGGTGGAGTTCTTTGCCAAGGATGACATGGTTTGCGCTTCACCACCTAAATTGCGTGGTAAGAAGATATCGGAACTTGATCCGACAATATTACCAAAAGTGAAGAAACCCGTCAAAGTGAAACCCTTTTTGGAACCAATTGATCTTCCGATACATCATGGAGACGGAAATTTTAGTTTTGTTCTCAACTTCACAACTGATGTAACTGAAGAAAGTGAAGAAGTGGGGCAGTTTGTTAATCTGTCTCAATCTACACAGAAAGCCAAAACCGTGGATGTACTCACAATGACACCGACACCAAAGCCCTACAAAAAGGATTCCATGCCCGATGTTAACAATGAAATATTCAAAAGGAAAGACAAGGAAAAGTTAAAGAAAAGAAGGCACAAGACAGGCTTCTTTAGTGATCAACACAAGAAAAGACAGAAAAGTTTAAAGCTTAATAAACACAAACTAGACCCATATGACACAAAAACCCGGTCTAGGGGTCGACACAGAATTGTTGAAACTGACGGATCAGGTCAATATAAAAAGGATTCCAAAAGTCGGTTATTCTCACAGTTATTAGCACAAGAAAATGACCACATTGTAAAGAATACTGACGGCTCGGGCAGTGCCGAATCTTATGAAAAAGTTAATGTAAATGAACAAGAACAGGGTGGAGAGGGCCTCCACACTAAAGTAAAACCCGGTTTGTTTTATGAAGCTTATGTGCGGGATAGTCGTACAGACAATCAATATTCCGGGGAGGATGATGCATAAAAAAAGCATGTGCATCAATTATAAGTCAGATTTCTTGTATTTGAATTGTTATTACAAGGAAGAGAGTTTTGGGGAAAGGAAATGGAGAGGAACGCAAAGTTCTGGACCTTTATACATTTTGTGTTACCAATTCTCCGTTGTTTGTGTTCCTCTTCTATGGAAAACAAATCCACGAGGTTACGTAAACGAAAGCTATCCTTCCTTAGCTATGAAGTAGAGTAGTTTCAGCTTTAAATTGAAATTGCTGAAAATCTGTGAACACATTCACGAGATAACTCCATATGCACTTTGTCTTTCTGCTTTTTACATGGAAAAGTTTAAAAAACATTTGAAGTTGGGTTGTACCGCTTTGCAAACAATTGATCAGAGTTTGTACTTGACTGCTTCGGTCATATTTTCAGTACAGCGATTAATGTCATGAAAGACAAAAATTTATGGTCATGCTGGTGTAAAATAATTGTATGATAAATGAAGCATATTGATGTATATTTCATTCAGACTTTTATGTTTACGTTAATTATAATTAGATTTTCCTCAGGAAGGCTTTATACTTTGTATTTTTACGTAGGCGGCAATATTGGCTTATTGTAAAATTAGTTTATTTGCAACGAAAATGTTGATTTGTGCAAGAGAGGGTTATCCTCCCCAAGCTGTTGTTAAATGCTCCAGGAGCATAAGTTTCAAGTGTAGCATCTGAATCCCACTAATAATAGATCTGTACGAGTTTGCCAAAACAGGCGCTTCTAGATTTACAAGTTGAAAGCTAAGCGAAAGTGTAAACACACTGGAAAGAAAAAAAATCCACTCGGAACAAATATTTAGACATTTATTTGGCGGTAATACAATACGACATTGTCATTGGTTGTATTTGGGTTAGGTTCAATGGGCATTTGGTTCAGGACTATTGTATCGTAATGATAAGTCAATACAAGTAAAAAATTCTTTTATAATATATTTAGTTCTTACACAATTGATGCATAATCTGCAAACCAAATTATGGACCATGCGCTATTCAGTAAGTGTGTACACATACTTTTTCTTCTATGTACCTTGAAATCTCATGTATCAGTACACCTTTTTACTGGTAACATTTTGCAACTTTATTATTTGATTTCAAACAAATCGGAATCTTAAAGTTGTATTTGTGTCAATAAAGTGAGAGGCAGCAGTATTTTGATGTTGCTTCCAAAGTTAAAGAAAATTTACATAACAAAATACAGTTAATTGATGATGTATCTAGGTTTAGATAGTGGCTTAGTGAAAAAGAGACATAAGTGTCACTCGAAGAGGGTTAATTACACGGTACACAGTGATACTTGGGGGACAGAAAAGATTCTTGGCACTGCGAAAGTGTTGTGTTTGGCACAACTGACTTTGACGCTATATTTGTAAGAGATTGTTGCGGAAATAGGATCATTTTTATCTTTGCTTACATTGTTGCTTTTTCTAAGAGGAGATAATACATGTAAAAAACTCAAAAGGGGTTTATAATGTCAAAAGAGCTCGTTCGATTTGGTGTGTCCTCTGTATGATCTGGTTCAAAGGCACGAAGATAACCAAGTAAAGTGTCTTCGTGTGAAGGACACAATGTGTTTCATAAAATCGTGAGAGAAAATGTTTGAAATTAAGGGTAAAGTGTTTATTAGATGCCGAGGATAACCGCCAAAATCGTGTTCACTTCTGAAAGTACGGATTTTATTATCCATTCATGGAAAATAGCAAATCACGGAGACGTCACGGACCACTGCCCGTGCAGAATGCAGATGCAGATGCAGAATCGTGGAAGATTATAATTAGTTGCTATTTCGCGTTCAATGCGGCATTAAGAATCTTAGTAATAGTATATGGTGGCATAAGGCTAGTGGCATTCCTTTATGAAAAATTCTATTCAATTGAACGTTTCACTTTCAGCCATTGCGGTTAGAAGTTGTAAAGGCTGTTTCTGCAGTGGTTCCAAACCAGATAAAACAGTGTGATGTCAAGTCTGCAGTCTGGCAATTAGCTGCAAAAGAAACAGAGGCGGATTCTTAGACAGTTCGATGAGCTTCCCAGGAAAAATACATTGATAGCCAAGTAATGAATTTATCCTAAGTCTTCCAATAATAATAAGTCATACAAATCTTATTGATTGAAATGAAGGAAGACCAGACGGAAGGGAGAAATGTTGCTCTCACATTCACACAAATCTGTCAGTGCTGTCTAGCATTTCGTCAGTTCAACATTGTTACATCAGTAGCTGTCTTGAAGGTAGTACAAACTGTTAGTGAGAGCTCTAATGAACGGCAGTGAGAAGCCTGGAGGGTTTTTGGCTCATTTGGCATAATTGCCAAAGAGCCTATAGAATCATGAATTGTCCGTCATTGTCGTCATCGATGTTGTCGTTGTCATCATTGTCATCTGTGCACAGCTGTCCTGAGCACACTACTGACCATAGAGACTTCATATCTTACACACATATGCACCTATGTCCTATCTCAAAGCCTAGCAAAAATTATGTTGCTGTGAC